>OZ026583.1:11427336-11504836 GCA_964020215.1 Aurelia sp. 3 sensu Dawson et al. (2005) | reverse complement strand
AATTGAAAATGGCTGATACTGCATTAACACAGTTAAACAATCTCTATAGAACCAGGTCAAATTTCAACCAATCAAATGTACTCACTTGTCGATTCACCAATAAAATAGCCCCATTCGATCAATTAGTTTAAGCTGGTTTGCTTGCAGTGTGAATATGGTATGATAGATGGAAACGAAACATACCAAAAGTATGACTATGAAATTCTAAATATGGTATGTGAATGCCGAGACAGAAGATATTTAGATTTGGAATTACAAGCGATTCCATACAAGTTCTTTACAAAGTCGTTCAAAACAGTCCACACGCTAATTCTTGATCAAATGTACCACCAATTTGGCTCCACAGCTTTCGATTTATCAAATTCCAACTTTCAGTGCTTAAACGTATTTTTCTATGAGAAAGTAAGAATTTGGGCCAGTACTGAGAGGTTCTTAAAATCATCAGATTTTGAGAACTCACTTTGAGTTTCTTAAAGCAATTTTCATGTTCACTACCTGTGCCCTCCAAAACATTTCAAAACAATGTTTATTGCAGCCCTCCAATGTCAGACATCATCCAAGTACCTTCTGAGCAACATGATACAGGAAACAAGTGAAAACAGTATAGAAATATGTCAAGGATTTCCTTTATCAAAACAAATAGTTTCTTATATTTTCCCAGTATTGGAGTTTCTTAATTTTTTGGCAGTCTGAGAATTGAGCTTCTGATATGGCAATTTCTTATAAAGAAATAAGTGTAGAATCCCAAATTCAACCGCAAGGTTTTCTAAAGAAGCACATGGTCCAAAATCTACGGTTAGTTGTTGTTAACTTTTTTGATGCAGAAATCATGTGACATGACATGATGGAGAATAAAACACAGGTCACGTCTGTGTGTGGTTCAAATCACAAATAACGGAATGATATACGATTTGTTATTTGACCGTTCTGGTTGTTCATTGGAAAATCCAGTTAACTTAACTTTATTTGCTTAAGTCTTACTAATAATTTCATGTAAGAAAAATCAAATCTTACTTTTTAGAAACAAAGGAGCCTTAAACTCTGTCCAGAAATATCAGAATTGGATTAAAATCTTAAAGGATGAATTGTACTGTACGGATTGGAATAAAGGGGGAAGAAATATGTTATGAATGATAACCGTTTGTTTGTAACCATTGTTAAGCATGATAGTCCGTTGATTCTACTTGAGAAATCCTCAAAGCAACTTTAAGATACATATACGCAACACAACGTTTTGAATAAAACGATACTACTGAAACTTAGCTGTTGCAATTTCGGGGATTTAGGTGTGTTTGCCGTTGTTGTTGTTGTTGTTGTTGTTGTTGTTGTTGTTGTTGTTGTAGTTGTTGTTTTCTTTTCTGTAGTCTTTCCTTTAATAATTGCTTATAGTTTTTATCTTTATGCTAAATGGCCGCAGGGTAGACACGGCCTTTTGCTCCTTGCGGTATCGTTTGGGTACTGTAGTAGAGTACTTTTATAAGTAGTGTAAGTGGTAGACTGATTTTGTAAGTAGTGTAGCTAGTAATATGTTATGTAAATGATTATTAAGTATATATTTTAAAAAAATCATGATATACATACAATGCAGGGTCACGTTTTTCTGACGGGTGACAATATCGTAAATTCTTACATTCTACCCTGGGTGCAAAGATAGCGGTGTAGGCTTGGAGAGAAAAATTGAGAAAAATTGAACTACGATGTGTTGACTCTGCAACCTGGGGGGGGGGGGTTACTTGGTCTGCGAACTTACGGGGAGTTACTGCTGGAAAATTTTAAAAGATCCCCTGTCCTTGAGTCATATTCCTGAAGATGAGGCCCTGTCCCGGAGCAAAGTTTTCTCAGATACCATGTCCTTCAGTTTCTCTTCAAACCAAATTGTGCGCTGTCCTGGAAATTTATGAGAAATCTTTGAGAAAATGTGGAAGTGTTGACACCTTGGTGACGCAGATCATATTCGCGGAATGCAAGTGGCCTACAACGACGTTCCTTAGTCAATGATTAAAAATATATGGACCTTATTATAGAACCTACTATACAAAACTGATGCTTTGCATGAAGGGTCTTTTTGTACCCATAATGATGGCGCTACTTATACCCATAACAACGTAGAGTAGATCCAGAGATTGCACTCGCATATTTGAATCTGTAACACAAAAAGTTGCAACTTTAAGCCCCTAACTCTCAAGATTGTCAACAACGTTTTCAGAAACAGGCAGCCTTTGATGTTTTCTTTGTTGTGCCTAATCGCCTGATTCACCTTCAAGCTCTTACGTATTTAAGGACTTCCTTCTTCCTTGTGGTTCTTTGCGTCAAATTTTCTTGATGTCGTCATCTTACACAGTTTCTGCTGTGCCCCATGAAGATGATTTCTGAACGGACAAAGTTTTCAAAATCTAAAGATAATGGGCCACTGTGATGATACTCAAGACGTCTCAAGCCCCAAACATGTCTGAATAAAATTTACGAAAATTTCAAAGACCAATACGGCGTAGTCAGTATGCATTTAGATTACATTAAAACGATACTGAGTGATCCAACTCGCAAACAGTGAAAATGTGACGTATATGTCTCTAATTTTTTGCCGGCAGATTTTGAATAGATTTCGAAAACGGAACTCTTACCTGCACATGTTGAAAATGGCATCGTGTGAACACTAGAAAACGATGAAACTGGGAAATTTTTTCGACGCTTTCAAGATGCGACTGAAAGAGTTTTAAGGTGGAGGTAAATCCCTTTGGCATCAAATTCTTGAGGAGACTGCAATGAGTTTTTTTACCATACTACTTCCTACCGTTTCAAATTGTTTATTTTTATTTTTCAATTTGTTTTGAGTCGGCTTGTCAGGATTTCTAGCCACTGAGAACTAATTTAGGCCCACTGTGCATGCCGCATCCAGGCATGGGACCGACCCCTAGTTTAACATCCCTCCCGAAGGACGACGAGGTGAGTTGTGAGGTCAGATCTCCGAGGTCACTACGTCACCCATCTGGAGTTTGACCTCACTCGACCGAGCTTAATTTCAGTCACCGGACGAAGACTATATAAGCTATTCGGCCACTAACTCCTTAAATTGTGTATCTCGTGAACGCTAGCTAAAATTTTGCTGTCGTGGCACTTTTCACCGTCCAAATTGTGCCGGTATCGTGTGAGCGAAGGTAGCCTTAATCAAATTTCTTTCAAAACTTTGCATCCCACAAGGTGCAAATTGTTGTTTTTGGCAGAGGAGTTTGTTGTCCTTACTGGAATATTAATTTTTATTTGGAGTAGATTATATCTGGCAAAATAAGTTGGTGGAAATAACCTGTTTTCTTTACTCAACAGTTTGGAGTGTTCATGTTGTTAGACTGTCACTTATCAGGTGATTGTTCTTGGATAGATAACCAACGATGTTTTTTGTGAGTTAGTAAGGTGGTTTTGTGTTCTATAAACTTAGTTTAACCACTAATTCCAAGATAGTTCATGCACATATTTGATTCTTTCATGTTATTGATATGGACCACGAAGTTGTTGAGAGTTAACTAGTCTGTGATTATCACTGCAAACTGGGAGAAACTGAATCACAAAGGCCATGTTATTGAGGGCAAGGAGCCTAACGGTAAGATTTTAAGATTGATGTCGTTTCATAGGATTCAAATAATTCACAATGGTTTAAAATTCTGTTACAATTTTCATTGAATTGAATTATTTGAAAGGAAGTTTGTTTACTTTGTGGTAAACCTGCCTTGGAAACTTTTTGATTTCTTGATTATTCTCAAAATGGCGGCGTTTTGTTGACAGAAATAGTGGAGAATTTCGAAAAAATTAAAGTCATTACAAATCCTCAATCAATGGAAGGAAAATTGATACAGTCTTCAAGAACACCATAGCTTTATGAAAGTCTTCAAGGGCAAGAAGAGCCCCGTCGTCCTTTTGGTGTAGATTTAGCAATTTGGTGATGTGATACCCTCAAGTATGATAAATGCCGCCATTTTGAAAAGAAATAAGGTGTCATAAAATTTTCATGGCAGATTTACGGCAAAGTGCGCCAAGTTCCTTTCAAGGCTTTCAGTTCGAAGTAAAATATAATGGAATTTACGCCCATCTTTTAAATAATTTAGCTGTCTGCTGTTATTGCTTGTTGATGACGTATCTTTATCGTTTATCTCATTCCTTTTGCTTGATGGGGACATTTGCTTCAGTTATTTGAAAATGTTGTTGTTTGCTTATGCTGTTTCTTTTTAACGTAGTTTGTTGAAATTGCAGTTGTTCTTAATTTCTTTCATGATGCGTTTGCTATGGTCAGATGTCAATTGATTGAAGTGCAATCAATTGAAACATTGTATTCAGAACTGACAATGAGAAACATACAACCGAAAGACCCCGATGCCGGTAGAATTGTAGACTGTACACGATACCGGTAGAATTTGGAAATGGCATAAAAAGTGCCGTTTGGCCTCTTTGCCGGAAGAACATAAGATCCTTTTGGATGATTACAAAGTCCGTCCTGAGCTAAACAAGCATAAGATTATCTGATTATTGATTTCTTCATAACCCCAAATGATCGTTGATTCTGTTTTTTGCTACAGTCAGAGAGATGAGTGTTGCTGCTAAAGTCGCCTTCAATGGAAAATCGAGCGCCTAGTATAAGGACAAGAATCGCCTCAAGGTCAAAGGCAATATTTTGGTCTTTATGTCAAACGAGAATGATACGCAAAAATCAAAAGTCATTACCCCTAGTTTGCTTATAGTTCGTGCACAAAACTATTGGTGCATCTGTGTCAAATGAGATGTCATGTGAGATTTACGATAACGCAAAATTACTTATGCAGAACCCTACAGAACGTTTCAGTTGTTGCTATTCGCGGGCATCTAATTTGAGACAAGCAGTCACGAAGATTCCTCTGTGCAGAATGATATGCATGAAGATGTTTTGGTTCAGTGTGATCACGTCCCTTCCCCCAGTCCATGGCGCCATTGCTTGCTGGGATTCTGCACCTTTCGTCTCAACTTCACCTGCGATGATTGCATCCGTTGCTGTGTAGGAGGGGGGTCCTTCTACCTTTGGTTATGCTGCAAATGCTAGCCTCTGTGCAGTTGAGTTATTTGATTAAGTTGAGTTATTTGCATAATGAGTACTATCAATAAGTGGCTAATGATTCGTTCGTTCTAGAAAACGATTGTTTTGACATAATTAAGCTGCTAATGAAGTCAAGAACGTGCCAATTCTGGGTGAATTTGTTGCTGTGCCAGGGTAAACATCCTAGTAATTTATCCATCTTATGGTGTCAAATCTGTCTAACATGAAATAAGCCGACGTCAAATGTTGCTATAGGATCGCGGGAAACTTCTGTATCGCATGCACTTTCTGTGCGCTTTCTTTATTTCAGTGCTCATTAGCAGAGATAAAACGGTAATCAATTGCATTAACGAGCGTGACGGACTTTCTTACTTACTTACCTCGAAGCCCCTTCTTAGATTACAAAGTGGACTTTGTAATCAAAAAGGAGGCCAATGTTTTTAATGCTTATTGTTGTCGCTGTTTTGTTTATCTTAATTAATTATTGATGCCAGCTGTTATTGTCTATGGAATTAACATAAAATTCTGTCGGCATCGTGTAGACGGGAGGCCAAAGGGCATTTTTTCCTGCCGTTTTCAACTTCTACCGTCATTGTGTAGATGGGAGCTCATTTTCCAAGGCGGCATCAAATTCTGCCGTTTTCAAATTCTAGAAAAATAGGAGTCTTGTGACGAGGGACAACATATTAATTTCTCAGTAAGATAACAGAAATAGCCTCCCAAATGGTGTTGCGTGATTCTGCATTTGCGAAACAAAATCTTAGACATTTGATACACCTAGATTTAGTGCCAAATGAGTGCCAACGCTTCTCAAACAGGACAGTAAATTCAGTTACTTCACTTCCAAAAACTGGATGCTCGGTAAATCGAATGACGACAGTCACATGTTCCGCCAGTGATTTGCATAACTGATTTTGACTCTCACATCGTCGTTCCTCTGCACCAATTCGCTGCCGTTTAAACTGTTTGGAGAGTTAGACCTCAGGTAAACAAGAAGAGTAAATTTTACCTTTTTGCCCCTTCAGTCATGGGTAAATGAAGTGGAGTCTTTCACTAGGTTTGTAGACCAAATAATGGCTGAGGAATATTAGAATTGTGAACGAGTAACATTATTAATATTGTAGAATGGTTAATAGCTCTTGCCGTCAAATTGTTCCCAACGCCACCCTATATTCAATTGACATGATTTCTAAATTTGTTTTGTGTAAAACCTTACGGGTATATTTTCGTAAGAAATGATGGTGTGAGTTCTAGTTTAGGGCTAAAGCTAGCATTGTCAGTCCAGTTGCTTTGGTATCTTTGGTTGCTGAAGGGTTAAGGTTAGGAACGAGGCATGTTTATATTTGGAATCTTGTCATGCTCCCTTAGCCATATTTGCATCTCGTACCACTTTCACGCCTTCCTGAGCACAGTTAAATGTAATATCACGTTTTTGCAGTTCATTACGTTATCACTGTATTACAATGGCCCTTTCAACTATTCTGAAAAGAATCAGCATCGAACGATATTTTACAAAATTTTGTAGAACTTTCGAATTTGCACAACAGTGATAGAGGCTCTGAAGCCACAGCATAGGTTCCAAATCTTTAAATCTACGGAAAAAGGGGAGTGTAAAATTCAATGACCTATTTCTTTAAACTGAATGACTTGAAAGAAACTTTAGCCACTTTTCTACGATTCTACCGTTGCACTTTTCAGAAATCTTGATTATTTATCGAAATTATAGCTTTTTTTATGTTTCAGCTCATTTTATTATGTGACGTCATAAGATGTCTAAATCACAAACCAGAAGAGTGAAAGAGTTTTGCTTAATACCTTATTGTAGGTATCCATAAACTATGGCTTTCTTGAAAATTATTTGATCGTTCGTCAAGAGGTTTAGAAATTACGATAGTTTAAAGTTTTTTTTCGAAAATTTTCTTGAATTTTTAAAAAAGAAGAAAAACACTGTAATTCTGAAAATATTGAAGATTTCAGAAAAGTCCAACGGCAGATTTACTGTAAAATAGTTCAAGTTTCATTGAAGCCGTTCAGTTCAGAAATAGGTCATCGAATTTTACACCCATTTTTTGAAAGATTTGAAACCTATGCTCAAAGCCACTCGATCGAACCTTGCTCATAGAAATGTATAGAAATAACGCTCGATCCAGGCTCTTTTGTAGAATAGCTAAAAGGTCTATTGCTGACATATTTCATTTCTTTGACATATCAGTATAATTTGATCAGCATTTGCCTACAAATGATTTTGCTAGCAAAGACATTTCTACAACCGATTGGTCGAACCGCAATAAAAATAGACCAAGCGCATTGGATGAATGGAAACCTGAGTGCCTCATTGACTCGAGATACATTGGACAGAGGCTACAACAAAAACTTACATCGGAAGAACGTCTCTAATTTTCTGCCTCAGATTTCTATTTATCTAATTCAGATGGATTTGTCTAATCTTAATTCATAATGTGTTTGAATTGCATCGGTTGTATCAAATCTTATTTGATGTTTAGGGTTTTGGCCTAGTTTTTGAGAATTTGCTTTTCATTTTCGACGATTCTTGACGATGGTGCCATGATCGAGATTTTGGGCGAGGCCCTCTTAAGTGTAACATAAAATTGAAATGCCTTTCATTACAAAGAAGCAAGCTGTAACCTTCTTTAACCTTGATGCAATTAAGAACAAATAAATGCTGCCAAGACTGTTTCATTTTATCATTAATGTTAAGTAATGATGTCAGTATAGTCGTGAATGAAGTCGTGATTCAAATCATTTCTTGAAATTTCATTATTAACATTTTGATGGGGCAATTTACTTTCTGGTTATGGCATATGCTGAGCGTAGGATGTTTGACAAGCTTTGGAGGGCAGTGCTTCTTGCTAATGAGGGGCCATCTTTATTTGTAATTGTGTCATTAATGTTATGCTTGGTTCAACAGCTATTGTTCTAAACTAGAATGTTGTTATTACTTGAAGAAATTGCAATAATTACAATTCTTTGATGATAAAGTTACTGCTTGACAGTGCGTACCACGCAGTATGTACAGGAGGTAAAGTAGGACAATACTGTTGAAAAATATAGAAAAATCTCTGTTACAATGGACATGATTTTCATCAGTTGCTATCGGTCCGAGGTATGAGGTTGCAAGTCTGAAAGTAGATCGTAGCCAAAGGAGCAATTGAAGCGTTGCTGAGTCTTGAAAATAGTTCTTGCTGCATTCATAGATTTGAATTATTATGCTTCTTAGCACGTGATTACTACTATATATTTGTTTTTGTCCTCTCGAAATGTCTTTTCTTTTGATGCAACATAAGATAGCCAGGGCCGAGGAGAGGGGGGGTTAGGAGAGGGGGGGTTAGGGGGGGTCAGAAACCTGGGGCCCATAGCTATAAGGGGCCCATCAATAATAACAGAGTTTTTTCGAAATAAGGCTCAAATGCGGGTCTCTAGACCACGGCCAGTGCTAAAAGGGGGCCCATCCATCAATATTTTCTCAATTGTCATAATGCCTCAAAAATCAAGAAGAGACTGAAAACAACAGTTCCAACGAAGTTAAATACATCTTCTAAACCATTGAACTTTACCAGATGAGCTAGAACAAATTTCCGAGCATTCATAAGACCAAGAATGTTGAACGGATTAGAACGGTTCAGATTCTTGTTGAAAGATGAAAGACGAACAAATTTTATTGATTTTTTCAACGTTCTTGTGAGCATTGAAAATATAGGAAAATTCGACTTCACTGATATTTTGGTTGCAAAGTGCTAGATAGGAACCAAAAACATTAGATCAAATCGCAAGGAATCTCCTCACACGGAAAAATACGCAAGGGCATTTCACCTCTTTCAGGTGTGATAAGAGACAGATTTTCGAACAACTATTGGAGATGTTCAAAGCCATGGCAAACATGCGCAGAACTGATCATTGTACATTCTTCGTTGTTCTGTACGAGGAGCTTCTTTGTGATTTCATCAAGTGCTTTGGGCCAATTTTCAGGCATTTCGCAATCATGAATTTTCGTTGAGTAAATTTATCTATATTTCCAGAGCTCGAAAAATACGCAAGAAAATTACAAAAGTACTGCAATATCTCGGCTCTCAAGCAAAATTCGATTCTTTCTAATCGATCAATTTTCAGCTTTTGATGTTTGAAAAATTTGAAGAATCCCAAAAAGATGCCCATACAGATTGTTGTTACTAACTGTTAATTGTTATTATCATTGATTCTTTTGCATGACGAGTAGCTCGTTGTATGATTTTACGATTGTATCTAGAAGTGGAAATAGTGACCAGAGCGATTCTAGCAACCTTACTTTTAAAAATTTTTCCGGGGGAGCATGCCCCCGGACCCCCCTAGGTGGGTGCGCCTTTGGCGCACGGGTACGCCTTCGGCGTACCTTTCAGAACTCATTTGACAAGGGGCCCATGCTGCATGGCGCTCCCTGATTCTGACCCGGGGCCTACAAATTCTCTCCGCGGCCCTGAAGATAGCTTTCTTTCCATGTTGAACACACTTTGAAACGTATGCGCCTAAATGGGTGGATAATCCTGGGTGGGCTTTTATCCTGAATAGACCTTTTAGCTATTCTGAAAAAGAATCTCAATCGAACGATACTTTGCTACATTTTGTAGAATTTTCGAATGTGCACAATAGTGATAGAAGCTCTAACGCCCGGGGGGGGTACTTCACTATAAATTCATACGGGGGTGTGCGCCGCAAGGATTTCTGTTACGACCCAATCCCAGAAATTTGGTCCGATATTGATACCCAATCCCAGAAAATTTGTCAGATATTGATACCCAATCGAAGAAGTAACAAAAGCAATTCGACGTCAAAAGGATAAGGGATAGAGGGCTGGGAACGGTTATTTTGGTTCCAAGTGGCCATTGGAACGAGTTTCTGATCTGAGGACGTTTTTCAACACAAAAATACTTGAAATCAGTTCACCTGAAACTGACCACGTGTTGCTCGAAAATTTATCCAGTTGTACTTTCATTCAACACCCATTACAGAATTTTGAGTAACCCCCAATCCCAGAAAATTCCGAGTGAAAGTATACCCCAATCACAGAAATTTTCCAGTAAAAGGATACCCCAATCCCAGAATTTTCAGGCCAAAAACTACCCAAAACTGGCGCACATCCCCGTCTTACCCAAAGTGAAGTACCCCCCCCGGGCTCTAACGCCACTCGATCGAAATCTCCTGCATAAAAATGTATCAAAATAGCGCTCGATCCAGGCTCCTTTGCAGAATAGCTAAAAGGTCTATTGATGGGTTATCACGTGGTGAATAGGTTATCATCATAAATAGGTGGGTTTACGATAACAGTATTATGATGGTCACGATCCATCCAGTTGGGATGATAACCCACCCCAGTAGAATTATAACCCACGGGCAGTATAAGATGATAACCCACCCAGTGTAGTATTATCCACCCATTTAGGCGCACACGCTCTATAGCGTGTTGATGCCTATACCGCAACGTTTCAAGTCTGAGGTAATGGCTTCTTCAACATAGGGCTCGAATCTTTGCAACCTTTAAAATCATATGCGAAAGATGTTATTGCGTTATTCTTTCAACTGAATGGATCGAAGGGAGCTTTAGGTCGTTCGCCAGAAAGAGAATTTTTGATATCGTCATTATTTTCAGAGTTCCACCATTAAAACAATTTAGCCCCTCTCTTACTGATGTCAGCCCTCCAACGACACGATGTTATCCCTCTACCTTACTGAATAACTCCAAATCTACTGTGGTTATCCCTCCAACGACATGATGTTGCCCTCTTACTTACTGTATGCTATCCCTCTAAATAACTGAACAGCCTCAAATCTATTGCATGTTATCCCTCCAACGATCTCATGTTATCCCTCTATCGCACTGAACAGCCTCAATTTTACTGAACAACCCCTACACTACTGCCAGACGTTATCCAGGGTGTTTTTGCTGGTTTTGAAGCTGTTTGTTTGTTTTAAATTTGTTTTTGAGTGGGCTTGCCAGGATTTCTAGCTACTGAAAGCTAATTTGGGCCCACTGTGCATGCAGCATCCAGGTTTGGGACCCCTAGTTAAACGTCCCTTCCGAAGGACGATGAGGCGAGTTGTGAGGTCAGGCCTCCGAGGTCACCCATCCGGAGTTTGACCTCACTCGACCGTCATTAACTTGTCAAATCATAAACCATAAAAGGTACAGACGAGTGCTTGCTACTATCTTGTAGATCGTAAAAAACTGAGTATTTTGTCGTGTTGGTCATTTTGACTTTCCTCACTCCGTCGAAACTTAAAACGCAGTAATTCTAAAAATGTTCTTTCTGAAATTATGGTAAACAAGCTGAAGTTCGCTTCGATCTATTCAGCTGAAAGACCGAGGCAATAACATTTTGCGCATTTGATTTTAAAGTTTGTAAAGATTCGAGCCTTATGCTGGCTTTTTCGATGATTTATGTAATTCACTCCCTACTTCCTTATATTGACGTAAAGGAAAAACAACCATACGTGGAGTGCTTGGCTCCATGATTTTCCAGCCTAGAAGGGAACAGCAGGAAGTTTGTTTAGAGAGAAATCATCAATATCGTACCTAACTACGTTTTCACTCAGCCAGAGTTTCCTTGATCGAGGAGATATTTGAAAACGTTGTTTTGGTTTGATAAAGTAACCCACCCATGCAATTACTTTGTTTGGTTGCAGGCTACCTTCGCGTATATCCTTATTTTCAGTTTGTATTTTTATAATTCCCTTTTCTGTAATAGTTA
This sequence comes from Aurelia sp. 3 sensu Dawson et al. (2005), assembly GCA_964020215.1. NCBI lineage: Eukaryota > Metazoa > Cnidaria > Scyphozoa > Semaeostomeae > Ulmaridae > Aurelia > Aurelia sp. 3 sensu Dawson et al. (2005). The sequence continues at coordinate 11,493,040 of OZ026583.1, read as the reverse complement.
TATGTAGTTTTATGTAGCTTTTTATTACTTTTAGAATGGCTGCAGGGTAGACATAGTATTTCGTTCCCTGTGGCATCATCTTAGTAGTATTGTAACGTAGTTTGTAGGTATTGTAATAGACCTTTTAGCTATTCTGAAAAAGAATCTCAATCGAACGATACTTTGCTACATTTTGTTGAATTTTCGAATGTGCACAATAGTGATAGAAGCTGTAACGCCACTCAATCGAACCTCGTGTATAAAAATGTATAAAAATAACGCTCGATCCAGACTCTTTTGCTGAATAGCTAAAAGGTCTATTAGTAATATGACTGTAAAATTTTTAATTTAATCTTCTATTGACCATGATTTAATATAAAAAAAGTATCTTCAAAGTACCAAGACGTTGAGCTCAAAATTATGAAACTGAGGACATTGATAAACCTAATCGGCCTAAGTTTTATTGCTCTTAATTCAAGCCAAGTGATCTGTCTCATGCTTTTCAAAATCTGCCGGCAAAAGATGTGCCTTTCTCTTGTGAACGGGAGGCCTATCCGTCACATTTTTCACCGTTTTCAAAAATGTGCCGGCATCGAGTGAATGCAGTCTAAATGGAAGACTTTGTCAACGTATACGTTACATACTATACGTTAATAGACCTTCTGGCTATTCTAAAAAAGAACGTAAATCGAATGGTATTCTGATGTATTTGATTGAATTTTCGAATGCTTACAATAATCATAGAGCCTCTAATGCCATTCAATCGAACCTCGTATATAAAAATGCATAAAAGTATCCCTCGATCTAGACTCTGTAAGAATAGGTTAAAAAATACTGGAACTTTCTAAGAGTGTGGTCGCATGACTTGAAATGGGTAAAACAAACCTTGTCCGACTTTTTCTATGCTGGTGTTCTAAAAAGTACCTATGTTTGAAAACTGACTAAAAAGTGACAACAATATCAGTCTTTCTTTATCATTCTTTAAATTAAATTAAATTAAATTCTTTATTAGCAAGTAGATCAAGATTATTTTCATAGCAAAAAGGTTCTCCAGCTGTATCATATCCTAATTATACATGTTAAATAAAAGAAAATCTGACTTTTTAGAGTTACTTTAGTTTTAAAAGATCTTGCAGAAATTTCCAGATGATTATCCGCTCAATGTTTGTTTACACTGAATTTTTGATTTGGTTCATATGTCAAAAAGAAATGCAACATATCTGGCGAGACTTCTTTGCTACACGAAAATCGAAAGTCGTGTCTCTCATGCAGAAATTGCATGATCTGCGTTAGGCAGAAACTGCATGATCTCAAGCTGATCCACAGTATTCTCAATGCTCCTAGCTGGAAATCTATGTCTTTATTTACTCACATTTTCATTTTGTCCTAGAATTCTATCAAGAGATCAAATTCAAGAAAGGAAAAGGAGAGGCACAATCAGAATGAGGTAACTTGCAGTTTCACACATCACTATTTACTGAGGGAGTGGAGGTTCCTTGCCTTTGAAAAGGTGCTCACTCGTACGGAACTTAACGTTGACATCAGAAATATCGGGAAATTTTTTGTCTGTTTATCCTGAAAATGCGAAAGTATCAAATATTGTGTATAAATTTTGTACAGGGTGTCTCCAAGAATGTATGCTCCGTTTGAATGTCTGCTGTGAAGGATCCATCAATCCAATTCACCATTTTTAAATTTATGAATAGAAGAGACTTCAAATTAGAGTCTGACTTCAACATAGGCTCCAAATCTTTGAATCTGCGAAAAAAGGCGAGTGTATAATTCAATGACTTATTTCTTGAAAGAAAGAAATTTTAGCTGCTTTCCATGATTCTACCGTTGGATTTTTCAGAAATCTTGAATATTTGAAGAAATTTCAGCCTATTTCATATTTCAGCTCATTTTAGGATGTGACGTCATCAAATTTCCAAATCATGAATCAGTAGGGTGAAAGAGTTTTGCTTGATACCAAATTGTAAGCATCATGCTTTTCTTGAAAATTATTTGATCTTTCGTCAACAGGTTTAGAAATTACAATAGTTTCCAGCTTTTTTTCAAAAATTTTCTTGAATTCTTAAAAAAGAAGAAAAACGCTATAATTCTGAAAATATTGAAGATTTCAGAAAAGTCCAACGGCAGATTTACTGCAAAAAAGTTAAAATTTCTTCGAAGCCGTTCAATTCAAAGAAATAGGTCACTGAATTTTACACCAAGCTTTTAAAGATTTGATACCTTGTGACTTCAAGTTTAAGTTAACCTGGAGAGCAGTTGTTGATTTATGCAAAATCACTGATCGTTCCAGAACCAGAGGATCTCATCTCCATACTGAATCTTATCTCTTGAATTCTGGTATAAACTGACTTCAGTTTTACATTTGTACACAAGAAAGCATTTGGGAGTAATGAATAGCCAGATACTCAAGAAAACCTACCAGGAATCCAATGGAAAGCATTATTGTTGGTTTGACAGGATTCCATGACTTATGAGAAACAAATATCTGAAGGAAGCATGCCCTTGCCTGCAGCACTTTTGTTTGACATTAGGCTGTTTTAGCAAGAAGACGCGAATCAAGAAGACGCCAGCATAATTCTTTTGTTCGAGGATGTAAATTACAAAGTGAAATCAACTTCGAAACTTTTTGCGAGTCTCGAGAGACGAATTGTACGTTCTATTCTGAAACTGACAACCTGAAAAGTATACTTTTGAAGGTCGCACTGCAAAAATAGGACGTCGAGAAGGAAGCAAATGCAATATGAGCACATTCACAAGTGATGGAAATGCAAGAATGCAAACTGTTCTTTGCCTGTCTGTGAGCAGCTTTCTGGGAGGGAAAAGCCTGGAAAAATAAAATGCTCTAAAACATAAAAAAGTAGCTGCGTTTTCAAAGACGTCCGCGTCTTGCTGCTAAAACAGCCTATTACCATTTCTAACAACCCTGGCTATATTCTTTCTTTTTGGTTATGACAACATCCAATCAATGATTACCTGATCCACTTATGAAAATTACACAGCCGGGCTAACACGCTTTTTCACTCAATTTCTTTGATTTTGATGTTGATAGAGAATATTGAATCCTGTGGTTTCTAGTCAACTAGTAATTTCAACTTTCTTTCTTCATAAATCAGAAAATACTACTCTCGAGTACCGAATAATCGTCCCCCCCGCTTATTAATTTTTCAAACATTTTCCAGCCCCCCGCTCTTAATCCAAACCCCCCGTTTATTAATTTTTGGAAAAATGAAATGGTAGTAAACAAATTTTCTGAATAAACGCAAGAAAAAGTCTCAATAAGTGCATTCAACAGAACCAGAAATAAAAAGTAACTATATCAGTAACATCACTGTTCACATGAATATATAAAAGATACGTGTTTACCTAAGAAAACGACTATTTTCTATTTCTCCAAGCACCCTCCCCCCGATTATTCCAACCCCCCTATTATTGCTATATCGAACCATTTCCAACCCCCCCCCCCCGATTATTCCCACCTCCCCCCCGCTTATTCGGTACTCAAGAGTAAGCAACGAAAATTACGCATGCTAGATCTCAAACTCATGAGTTGAAACTGTCAAAAAGGAAGAAAACCTAATTCACAGCTGCCCCACGACAACCTTTTAAACGGTGCATACGTTTTTGGGGCGCCTTGTCCATAGATTACTGGTGTATATCCGGAAGAAAGTACAAAATGAAAACGATGCACTTGCTTTAAACAAGCCAGTCAGAAATTCCATTGATTGTTTAGTTGGGTCAATGAAATGGTGTAATGATACACAGTTGCTGTTTCAGGTCAGGTCAGTCATTTAGGTTTGATGTTCGTTGGTAGATCTGTCCAATTAGCTCTTTTTTCATACTGGCACTCAACATAAGACCTACCAAAGAGATTTCTTCTCTCCAGCTTTTTAAGACTGGTTTCTAACGACTTTAGAGACAATTGCAACTGATCTTTGGCTTGCTGGACACTTAGCCTAATTTTTACGTGCCAAAAAATTCTATCTCAAAGATTTCCATTTATCGCAGAAGCGGTTCCGCCGGAAATGGAAAGACACAAGGCTATCCATGACCCTATGCGGCCCAAAGATCGACTGTCGTACGATGTTAAGATCGTTTCTGGCCTAATTTTACAAAACCCTATCATTTAAAACGAATACTTGAATATACCTGTGTTGCCTTTCATTCGACGAAGACGCACTAGGGATCATGGTTAGGAACTTTAAATGGCTGTCAACCTTTGAGTGACTTCACTTTTCTGCCAGTTAGTCACATGATTGAGAAGGTCTCCAGGAGCGGAATTCTTTGTTGCTTTACTGCTCTGGTGAAAATTGCTTTACTTCTCGATGATTGATTTTTCGATTTCCTTCATTTTAGCATACAAGAGTCAAGAAATCGAATTCTAAGGAAGATGAAGAAGCTGCAAAGTCTAAGACAAAGGTATCAATAAATTTACTCAGATTCCAGAAAAGTCATGGCACCGCGGCTGTCAACCAGGGGAAGGTCTTCATTGTGACTGGCATATTCGAGGAAAGCCTCGAGGCATCAATAACTTCCAATAACCAATGAATACTTCATGAATTGAAGAAAGCTCACCGTCGATCAAGATGCAAAGTGAATCATTCACCAGTTTCAATAATCTTTGTATCGTTTTATGATAAACAGCCTCCAGTCTTTTGCAGAAGTGCTGGACCCTGTTTAAAAAGTCAAATTTTGCCCCCATCCCCGGTTTTTTCCTGCAGTTCCACCAAAGGAATGATTTGATAAAGCAACAAATTGACACTGAGTCAAACTGGGGGAGGGGGACATTACTTATAGCGCAGATTTTCGCAGCGGTCCAATACACTTTTGTATGAAACTGTAGCTTAAACCTAAAGCCTATCCTTTTGATTCTAGCCCGACTTGGTCCATGATTCCGAAGTGAAATATTTCACACAGCATTCAAAATCACATCTCGCATCTCGCATCTCTCTGAAACATAAGTAATTCTGTAAAGCTCCCCTTGATGTGGCGAAAACTGGCAAATTGCTGCCAAACTCTATTCCTGTTTCTAGAATGTCTGGTTTTCATGGGCAAAATCCAATATATATTTTTGAGAGTATCTATGCCACAGATGACGTACTGGTTTCATTTATGGTCCTTAAAATTCATGCATATCACGGCTAAGAAATCTATCCTTTACCGACAAACAGAATTTTTTACTATTTCGCTGTGCATATGTTCGTGGTGTCGTTGGTGGAATTCATCCTATGAATGATTCAGTGAAACAGTGCTTATTGAGTTTTTTTACAACTCGAAGACCGACATAGCTATTATCGACTATTCACTAGGGAATATGTTCAAAGATTTCTTTGTCTTTTCACGAATGCTTGCGACGGTAAGACATCTTATTTTGCGACGGTAAGACATCTTATTCCGTGAAATTGCTTGAATGTTACCAGGTAACATGATATTGCATGCTTTGATAGAATGGATATAGTATGTTGCAGTTTTCAAAATATTTCTTAGATGCGTATAAGGTGATAATACCTGTGTAGCCGAAATGCTAATTAAGACGCAAAGATTTAGTTAAATGCAAATAGCGTGCATTCAGACGAAACTGGTCGTAACTATTTTATAAAAATTCTTTATCACAGCATTTGCGAAAACAGGATTCTCTCCACCGATGAAGAACCAAACGAAGGCTTTCAACTTCGTTATTTCAATATTGTATCACAATTTTTGTTCTTAGAAAACACAAATTAGTGAAAAGTCTTTACTTTGACCTACCTAAAAGCACGCCTTGTTCAGTCCGATGCAGATTTTAAAAGAAAACCTTCTTCTCGTTGCCTAGCTTTGATCGTAATCATATATATACAACCTCGTTCGAATAAATTGAATCACTGTTAATCGGATAACGTTTCTTGGCATAACCATACTAAGTGCAACTGCTCTGCCTATTTCGTCATTTATAGTTACACTTGGTTAGAGAGAAAAATTGTAGAGAAAATATTTTAGAGAAAAATTCTGCATCGATTGATGTAAAATTGCATTTTTGTATCGTTTTGTTTAGGATAATTCACTTGTTGACGAGGCTATTATTGTTTAGAAAGATTGTCGTTAACTTTTTGTGATGTCACAGCACATGATGCAGCATTTCAAAACTGGATATCAAAAAATTGAAACCTACATGAAAAATGGATCCAGAGTAACTATGACTGACAAAGTAAGCAGAACAGTTGCACGTTGTGCACGTATTTTTTTATGAGAAATTGCTTATAAGAAACTCAACTCTCAGATCGCCAAAAAAATATTACTTAAGACTCTATTTGTCTTGATAAAGAAAATCCTTGGCATAGTTCTATTCTATTTTCACTTGTTTCCTGTATCATGTTACTTAAAACGTACTTGAAAAGGCTTCAATAGACATTGTTTTTGAAATGTTCAGGTGTGCACAGGTGGTAAGCATGAAGATTGTTATGAAACCAGTACTGGCCCAAGTTTCTCATGAAGGTGTTGTGGCGCCGTGTTGTAATCCACTGATTTTGCAGCCAGAACTGTCAGGCGGACGTGGTTCAAATCCCACGAGCACATTTGAGCGTCATGACAAGGGGTCGCCGACTCGATTAGCGTTTAGCTATTTCTGCGATCCCCGCGCTTGACGCTGAAAACCGCAGCTTCACCTTCACCTTCACCTTATGAAAAAATACGCGTATTGTTATGCCAAGAAACGGTACTCCATACGGGGTGTCCAAGTCAGACCCAAAATACATAGACCCAAAAGAAATTTGCGTAGACCCAGACCAAAATTCTTGAGTTTGACGTAGACCCAGAATATTGAAAGCAGTTTTGTGACAGACCCAGCATTTTACATAATATTTGTAGATCCAAAATTTCAAAATAGACAAACGGAGTATTTTCTTGGTTAGATATGTTTTAAGTAAAAACAGCCTGTTACAGTGGCGACCTTCATTGGACATAATATAATTGATTTTATGATGATCCAAGTTGCCCGTTTCTTTGTTTAGGAGATGAAGTTCCAAGCTTATGAATATCAAACTTATCTATTTGTGAGGAAGCTACCAGAATTTATCAAGCTATCACTTTTTTTATGTTATGCATCTCAAAATAATCTATATTGTCGTTATATTAATGTCCCTTATTTGAAAATTTTCAGGGAAAGGAGCCCATCAGTCGTGATCATTTGCTCCTTTCATGGCAAATTCTCCAAAAATTGGGCCTTTTTCCAATGATCTGCAGGGCGTGGTCATGGAAATTTTTTCCGGGGGCAAGCCCCCGGACCCCCAATTTTCCTTCCTGCGCTCTCACCGACTTTCAACTCCTCTTTATGAATTTCGTTTTTAACGACTCTATCTAGGCTCTTCGCTTAAATGTGTTCCTACATTCAGGGCATTTTCAGTTACATTTTAGCGTTTTGAGAAATGACGTACTGGTTTATCGATTTGTAATCTTGGGCTCGTTAAAACTCCAACCCAAACTTGGTCTATCTGTAGACCCAAAATGAAGGAACCAAAATAGTGAAAGACCCAAAAAAATTAGCCCTAGACCTAACAATTGATGGTAGACCCAACGTGAAAAGTGCCTTGGGTCTGACTTGGACACCCCGTCTCCATTACCAGTGATTCAATTAATTCGAACAAGGATGCAGAAGGAAATTGTTCTCTGAGTTTATCTGATAGATTAACATTTCAGTTTTTGAGTATGTTTTACTCACCCGCAAGGCTCCAATAGAATTTTACGCGGTGGTTGTTGAAACGTTACGACTCCTGATATACAGTACAGGGAATGAATGTGCACTCGAATGAAAATTTTCAATCAACTGAAATTCAATATAATTGCTAGCTCCAGAAATTGAACTTAAATTTTAATGCAAACTAAATCATGGAACAGAATGGAACGTGGAATTCGTTCTGAATAGACGCTTACGCTAAAGGTGGCGGCCAGGGAGGTAAAGACGGGAGAGGAAACGCCTGCTGGCGCTGTCTGCGATGTGATATGCGACCTCGTTTCCATTGACATAGCAACGGAGCAATGATAATTAGGTTTGCCTAGCAACGAAATTTTTGCTGTGGAGAACGACCAAGAAGAGGACACAGATGGATTTGAAATATATTCATTTAAGGTTTCACAGGATTTCAACTTTCCTCACTATTTCATAAACCGTTCGACTCCCATTCGATTGATCGAAATAACTCGAAATTGCGAAAGTTTCGAATCGGTTGCCGTCTCTGAAAGTCGTTGAAGCGCGAGAATGGGCCTAAAGCAGAACCGGTGCAAGTACCCCGAAAGAAAACTAAAATATCTCGCGAGTCTCATACTATCTCAGAAAAATTTTTCGCTTGATTTATTGCCAATAGTCATCCAAAAGCATCTTCGATTGCTCAAAGTTGGGCGGGGCTGGGCAGAGTGAAATTTTTACGGGTGCGTGCTTGGAGCGTGACAAAGAGGTTGAACTGGCCTGAGCTACAGCTGAAGAAACTTAGCCGCTGCAGCTAATTCATGATTTCTAACGGCTAAACGAGTCTCGCTATCGAAAGATAAAACATTTAAAAGTCACATGAATATCTAAACTAGCCTAAAATGCTTACCACTGTTGTAGAAATCCAGTCCAAAAAATGCGATGCACTTATCCGTCCAAACTTCAGTTTCCATCTTGGTTTCACTGCGAAGTGCGCGATCCGCTGCGAAGGAGGCGCATATCACATCGCAGAATGCAACTCAATGCGTGATTCCTCTCCCGTGTTTAGCTTCCTGGTGGCGGCGAAGAAATTTTTACCAAGATGCACTGCGTTCGAATCAGGAATCTTTAACGAATCGATAGGGATTCGATTATAGATCGAAATGCATCTTGGTAAAAAGTTCCTCGCCTCCATCTTTAGCGTAATTGTGTATTACTGGCTGAGATAATTTTCTTTGTCATCACTCTCAAATCGCTTTGAATTTGGGTGTCAACAAAAGCAATTGATGCCATTGTCTTACAAAATCTATCCTTGTTTCAGGTAATAGGAATGGTTTGAAAGCAACAGGCTTTCGAACGTCAACGCCTTTTTCTAACTCATCCGATTTAATTGAATTTAAGTGAAAACACAAATCTGGGGCTCGTATGATTAACACTACACAGTAAGCTTGCCAACTACTGACGAGAATTCTTACCCTCATTTCACATTTTGAGCTTTCAAACGGCCGTCAGTTCCTTGAACAATCTGAAAATTTAGGCTCAATCCGGTCGCTGTGTCGCCATCTTCTTGCATGAGCACAAGATAAAGAGGCTAGCAACGATTAAGAGAAGAAAAAAATAACAGGACGGCCTCGTTTTCATGTGAGCAATATGACGTCATGTCGCTCAAAGCGCTTGGGAATGCATAATTTCACAAAGAGCAGGCGAAAAATTGAAGCAAAAAGTATGATGCAACATTTATACAGCAGTATTACCTTGTATTTCATCTTCAGTGATACTAACCCGGGACTTGTCCTCTAAAGCTTCAGCAATCCATTGAAGTTAGATTTGAAATTCGGCCAATTTAAGAACGATCTTTCTGATTTTGACAGGCTGTCAAATGTCGACTCACTTTGTATAAAACTTCTTAAAATTAAGTCCAAGTGTCAGCAGTCCGCCAAATTAGAGTTTTGAAATCGGCTAAATGTTGTAGCACTATTAGTTTAAAACAGATGGTACTGTTTTCGGAATCACCGTTATTCTTTGACAAACAATCGTTACACAATCAACAATGGCTCATCAATGTCACTCGTGTCACTTATATAGGTCCCAGGGTAGATGTCACTTGATGTCACGTGAGATCAGCGATAACGCGAAATCAAGCATGGAAGTACTTCAATTATTTTTATTTGCTGACATTTTCACATTACATCTAATTTGAGGCAGACTTTAGTAACCCCCCGCTCCTCTCCCTCAAGACGAGGATTGAGTTTTATTCTTAAACAGATTACACATAAGAACGTAATTTTTGGTAGAAGCAGACAGACTATTTTGTCTCCATCCATTGGAAATCGCTATGATATGGACACCGCTACATTAAGTCCTATTGGTGTCTGTCTGACTTTTTCTAGATTCTGTCTATTTGAGTAAACCAGGTTGGTTGTAACAGCCAGGAGCAATTTCAGATAAGGGATTTCGCGGTTTTAAAACAAAAAATAGACGATTCAATCAATAATGCAGACTGAACTTGTCAAACTATTTTTGGTTATATATACATCATAGTTAAATTTTATCTTATACTCCATTCACATTGACACAGCTAAATCACTTCTGTCTACACTAGGTTACTCTTCAACCAATCAAATATATTAGACTTGCTGAACTGACCAATTACAAGGGCCCAACGATAACCTGGTTTAGTTCAAGCCGGTTTAAACTCCCTAAACTGCAGTGTTAATGGGGTATGATTCTCTGTTAGCCTTACAGTCAGCTCGAAAATAGTGTTAGCCCTACAATCAATTGCAAAATTAGTGCCTGCTTGGCACTAATGAGAGATTTTTAGATGACACAGAATGATCGTGACTGTAAAGTTGCGAACTGAATGCAATAGCGGCAAAGGAAAGTTGAAGTAACTAGAGAAAGAGAGAGTAATGCTAAGGTGATGTTAGTGAAGTTGCAGTTCTCAGCGCAAAACGCCGGGATCGCAGAAGTAGAGTAGAGTCGCCTATAATGGCCGGTCGCCTATTATTGCCGACTAGAAAGAGAAATTAAATTTCAGGGAACTGACGACTAGCAATGAAATTGCAAGTGCGCGGAAGGTCTTCGTTTATATCTGTTTTATAATTGTGTGACTTTCACAAAAACCTCAGTTCATTTTCATTGAAATCGGAGAAGATGGTTCGTGCATATCTTTAATCGACTCTGTCAGTATTTCCTACTTTTATGTTTCTCCTTACATTCATTCTTGTTCGTTCGTTCATGGGTGTCGTGGACACGATTTGGGTGTTGATCTTGTCCACAATACCTGGCCTAAATGTTCCTAAATGAATAAATGTATTTTGTTGCCTTTTTTAGTCTTCAATTCATTGTTTATCCTCTCTTTTTTGATTTGGAGCGGATGGCTTGCTCTCGAAAATTTGAAATGGGCCAAAAGTTCAAACTGTACCGCGCTCTGAGAATTATGACTCAATCTGACTCATTATGACTCAACGACTCATCCTGAAAACGGGAAGGCACGGGGGGGTTCTTCCATAGTAAACGTTCCTGTGGATGCGCCGCCCGCAAGGGTATGGTTTATGGTATATTTTTTCGGACTTCTAGTCTGGCCAAGGGTATACTTCTTGGCAATTTTAGTCAAAGAAATGCCAAATTTTGGTAATTCCTTTTTAGAAACACAAATTTTGGTGATTTAGGTCTAGAGAAGGCAAAAATTTCGCTTTTTTACCCTGCAAAGCGCCAATTCATGGCCCTTTTGTTGTAGAATTTAGTCTAGCCATGGATGCCATTTTCATAAAAATTGGTCTATCCAACGGTACCATTTTGAAACTGTGGGCGGCACACCCCTACCAGAAATTTAGCTGAGAAACCCCTGTGCGTGAATGTCATCTGCCCTGTAGCCTACATATGTTGTAATCTCTCGACATCAAAGACAAAAAAGAATCGGATTGTAAACAGAAGCAGTTCGTTATCTGTCCATCACAAATAACTCTTGCTTGATGCTAAGTTTATAGAGTTTTTGATCGGTATTCACAACACAGTAACAAATTTGGAGGATTGGCAGTGTTTAATAATTTTTTTGGAGCCGGAACCAGCTTCAACACAACATGGCTCCTTTTACCATTGCAAGCTGGTCTATCTGTTCTTTTTATCCAAACAAAACTGAGCTAAAATAGCTATCTGTTTTCATGGCTTTTAACTAACGTAAAGGGATTGCTTATGTGAATCTTTACGGAGATGCAGTGGCTGTATTGACTATGACTTATGGTGATAATGCTTATTTACAAAATCAGCAAAAGCTGAATATTTGGTAATTTGTACCCCCCCCCCCATAAATAGCAATGCTCATTTGGTCTACGGCAGGGAGCGCCACGGCGCCTTCACGAACAAGAACGTAACAAAACATACGTTAAAATCTGATTCCACTAGCTAATTTTGCGGAGTCCGAACCGACAGAAAATACCTTCATCAAACTGTAAGAAAATGATTAATACCCCTTGAACAGGTGAACTGTATTCATTGGTTCCTTAGCTTACAATTTTTCTGGTTTCAAATAAATTTTTAGTTCATTTTTATTTAGATCAAAAAACAAGAAGAGATAGACAAGACAGATCTTCCTACCCTCCCGTCGATCACAATTCAGGTATGGTTAAATTTCATGTTAGAGTTTGATCTGTTTTCATAACTTCTCATGAATATTTTGCTCGAGGTCTGTTGATTGATATTTGTTGTGTAGATTAGTCTCTCCAGTTTTTCCAAATCAAATGAGAAAACGTCAGGAAAAAAGTGTTACATGATACATACGTCGCTTTTTATGCGATGAACCGTGAACCAAACAGTTGTCAGAGGTGGCTTTGAATGAACCAGTGTTTTGCATGAATCTTCATCTCCCTGGTAAGGAAAGAAGAATTATAAGCCCCGTTCACACGACGCAAACTAACCTGGGGCGAACCCGGGTTAAACTAACCTAGGTTAGATTTTCGTAGTGTCCGGAGGTGGGTTCGCTCTGGGTCGAACTTGGGTTAGTTGAAAATGTCGTGTGAACGCAAGCATGGGGCGAACCAGGGTTAGTTTTGATTTTACGCATGCGCATACTTTCAGCCCGCCACAAGTTGGATCTGGTACACAAACACCAGATATTCAATATTGACCAAGAAATAGAAATTTATCTTACACTGTACATTTATTTTATACTAAACGCTATGAATCGAGAAAGAACAGACCGAGGATCAACTTGGGAGGATGAAGAAGTTTTTTATTGATAAACGTTTGGGCTGATGAGAAAATTCGCCTCTTCATAAAGATATGCCACGTCAAACAATACATTTCAAAACAAAAATCTGCCGGCAAAACATCAGCAAGCTCATGTCATCAGCCATTTTGTTACTTTGTTATCTCACTAACTGCGCATGTTTGAATATAACTAATCCAGGTTCTCCCTGGTTTTGTGTTCGCACACATTTTGAGGATCCTCTTGTGTGAACAAACGCGGGCTGAACCTGGGTTAAGTGTAACCCAGGTTCGCCCCAGGTTAGTTTGCGTCGTGTGAACAGGGCTATAGTTACAGTACAAACCTGCATAGAAAAAACTGCGAATTCAAGAACCTCGAGACTGATTTTCGGCCAATTAAACACCTGCTACATAAGAACTAGTATACAAATATAAACATAGGAGCAATTTCAACGTGTTACTTAAAATCACATGTCATTTTTACGGATTTTTAATGCACTGTAAATTTTCTGGCTAGGAGAATTTTTATTCTTGTTCCAGACCAGCAAGGATTGCAACTAAAAAACATGAAGATAAAGAAATGATAAAAGACACAGGCACCCTTACTTCTTCCAGATCTATTTCTGGCTCTATTGCGCGTTGTATTCCCCATTCCCTTCCTCCCTTCCTTCCACATTCCATTCCTTATTCCACTTCCCGTTACATTCCCAGTTCCATTATCCATTCCAAGGCCCTTTCCAGTCCCCACGTTCCCTTTACAACGGTAGCTGAAGCAACTTCTGTTAAAGAATAGCTCATCTCATTTGTTTTGAGAACATGCGTTATTGTGGTAGACAGCAAAGCCACTCTATATGTCAAAGGATGTCGAGTTTTCAATCGGAGGCAGATGGTAATTTTGTCTATTATGCAAGATCGCATTTTGCAGAGGACTGCATAGTTGCAGGACGCTTGATTACTAATCTGAAGGTTGGTGGTTCGATTCCCCACCCTGGAGAACCTGATTTCATTTCATTTGATCTGAAAGTTTTTTATATCAAGATTAAAAACTACAATATAGAATGTTATATTATACTGTGCCATCCATAGTGAAAAAAGATATAAAGTCACCGGGTCTTAGCAATGCGGAACAAAAACAAGAAAAACAAAAAAGAGCATAAACACAAACACAGGGAACTAGGAATAGGGAACTGCTTCTGCTGGTTTGATATTGTTGTATCAATCAAAGGTTGCTACATACAAGAGCATCATCTTCAACCAAGTAATGTACTACTAACAACAACTTCACGTATAGAGCATAGAATATATATATTATGAGGAGAGTTGCCAACTCTTTGTAATTCAAGCTAAAAAGAATCACAAGTTGTGGTCACATCGAGAGAAAAGAGACCAAGACACTGCTTCGGTAGGTGTAAGTTTAGCTTGCTTCTCAGCGTCCTAAAAGGTACCTTCAGATGCAGGTAGAAAACCTTAAAAACCCTATTGAAGGTGTTGTGGCACCGTGTTGTAATCCACTGACATTGCAGCCAGAACAGTCAGGCGGACGGGGTTCAAATCCCACCAGCACCTTTGAGCGTCATGACAAGGGGTCGCGGAATCGATTAGCGCTTAGCTATTTCTGCGATCCCAGTGCTTGGCGCTGAAAAATGCAACTTCACCTTCACCTTCACCCTATTAGGCTCCCGTAGGGCTTTCTTAATTTGGGACACTCCAGATGGGGGCTTATTAGAGAGGGGGCTTATTATAGAGGGGGCTTATTCACAAAGTCAAATGGCAAGGATACGTAGGGAAGCTTTTCAGTTCTTTTATTCATCTTGTGTGGATTCAAATACATAAATTTGTCACTACCCTGGGTACCAGAGCCTCAAAATTTAAATTTTTATTATTTTTTGGCTGTGGTACCCAGGGTAATTCGACACATTCTTTATCCCAAACACCATCAAAGCCAACATGAAAGCTTGTCAAGCGAAATATATAGAAAATCGTTTGTAATTTCTGGAATCCGACGTTTCCGTACGCTTGTCGTTTTCTTAATCGAGAATGCGTCTCCAAAACAGCCGACTACCTAACCTACAAAAGTTTTTATTTCCTATTTAACGATCGCCCGTTAATTAAAAACTTTTACATGCTTGTACTGTAAATTGGACCAACAAAGGACGGTATCTTACGCTCTTGGTCTCATAAGTGACGGCAAGCTGTGTGTTCCGTGAGGCCTACATTTTGTTGTCATGGTCACAAAGCCCGTTAGATAAAGTAATGCAAGATGAGCTGAGCTTTTCCTGTACCAGTAAGGAAGAATTAACTGTCTAACAACCAACCGCAAAGTTTCAAAACACTAAATTCAAGTTCACATTCATGGAATGCCAATGACACTATTTGCACATCGAACTTCTAAAATAACGTGGCCTTTGAAACTCTTATTTATCTTTACTCCCACAATCTGTACTTTTGTGACAAACTAGAATTAAAGTTTTAGAAAGCTCAATGATAAATCACAATGTTTAGTAACTTTAGTAAGCAACTGAATTTCTTTTATGATTTAATTTCTTTGTTTAATCAATGCTTTACTTTGACTTTCTTTTGTCCATTATGATCCAGATTCTCTCTCTAAGGGGGTGCAAACTGTCTTCAAATTTGTCACATGGTAGAGTGACTGACAGAAAAGCTCTTCTCATAGGGAGGAGCTCTTCTTTTTCAAGTTAATTTTTTTGCGTGCTATTGGACATGATTTGCCTTGCACAGGTCGGTCACACTGGAGACACAGCAAAAAACCCGCATAAAAGAGTTACAGTTTCATTTTATACTTGTCACTTGATATGATTTTCCTCATACGGTTCGGTCACACTTGAAATGAAATACCGGAAAAACCCGCATAATTGTGGAAGAAATTTTCTGGATTTTGCTCAGCTGGTTCTTATCTACAGGATGCATTAACAGACCAAAAAGAACATGCTACATTTTTTAACTTTGTTGACTTTTCGTACTACCACTGTCCATGTGACTTTTAATGATCTAGCACATAAACCCAGCTTTGCACCAGACCAGTCATTCAAACTTTATTAATCTTTTGCACAAGAATCTGCTTCATTTGCCAGGCTGACGTTGTTCTTATATGTAAAGTGCTCGATAGGCCAAAAATCAGCCTGTAGATTCATTATCCGCAGTCTCTTTTTACGGGTTCCTATGTTAGCCAACTATATCGACGCTGTCCAAAAACTTTAGAAAGGAGAGAGAAGGTAGATATTTGAAAGTGTTGGCAATGCTTGCTACTCACAAACAAATAACTTGTTAGGAATACGAACAGGCTAAGTTGTGAGCCTCAAGGAATCCCCCAAAAGGGCTCCAGATCGCATGCGCACTAACGATATATTTCAATTACGTAATATGCAAATAAGATTGACCGATGAGAACAAAAGCAAGAAATAACGGCACTGATGCGCATGACAATGTGAACCCTAGAGTTGATTCGCTATCTTTTTTTTTAAACGACACTATACCGGCGGTACATGGTCTACGCACTGAATAAACTAAAACATTTACATCAACAAAGTTAAAACTACAAACCAAATTCATAAATAAACAAAACTGCTTAAGAACAAAACGAACAGTAAAGAGAAACATATTAACAAAATTTAAAGCGAATGCTGAAACACACTGAACAAAGCTGAAACACAACGTGTCTAAACAAAAGGGCCAGTACTGCGTCTCCCAAACAATAACTATCATTTATATGGTTTCAAAGTTGCCCTTGTTTATTACTTGGGCAGAAAAGTTTGTTATTTCAAGCTATATACATGACTATATGTGTCATGCTCTTGCTATGCTGGAGAATATAAGTCACTGTCTTACAAATTCCAAAATATGTAAAAATGCTTTGATTCGAGAGAACAGAATGCTGTTGCACAGAAATGGAGACTAAGGGGCTGCTTTTTACTTTAGAACTAATTAGCTGACTGCCAACTAGAATATAAAAAGACTGCACCTCGTGTAACGAGGGATTGCATTGGTAGATAAGACGAACAGGAATGTCATGAAATCTAGGTTAATTTTTTAACTTTGGTTAATCAGCATTGACCAAGAACACATTACATTGTGGCTCCTCTCGCTCTGCTCTCAATTTAATTTTCTGACTGATCTTTCCAAAGATTTCGTTTCTAGAATTCCAAATCCGCATTAAAGGTCTACTGGAAAACTCTAGCTCTACCAGACAAGTTCCTGCTGTCGGCCAAGCTAATAAAATGGCACTAAATTTGTAGACTATTTTCATAATAAGTTACCCCCCAGAAACCTTCTAAGCTAAGTGCCGCGTTACATTTTCCATTGACGGGGGCAAGAGGATCATTGTTAAATATTTCCTCAATGCTAATGTTGAAAAGCAGACCGAATCCGATGTGACCTTGTTACGGCCTTTCCATGAACATCCTCCACGTCCAAAAACATTGGATCCAAACTTCATCATTTGCTTTTGCATCTTAGAATGAAGAGAGTGGATCAGGCGAAGAAATGAGCGAAGACAAACTCTCCGTAAGTACTTTTTCTCTCATAATGCTATTTTGAATATGCCTCACAATGTGTAGGGTCCAAAGTTTCTCCAAAGGCTGTCTGAAGTCATATGTCTGCCTTGCAGAATAATTGTGACAACGCCAATTGGTGACCAAAATGAACTACATTTTTAAAGAATCGATAGAATACTGCTCTTGAAAATCGCATTTTTATGCATTTGTGTCAAGATTCGAATTAATGTGAAATTTATACATGACTCAGTTTGCAGGTATGTTTGCTTTTTGGGATTCTCTGAAAACGCAACAGATGGTTTTTAAATTATTTTTTCATTATTTTTTTGTACGTGTTGTATTTTTTTGTGTATCCTATGTCATAACATTGGACAGAACTTTTATCACACCCGATACCTTGTTGCTAAAAGTGTGATATTTTTGTAAAATCTGTTGCCTAAGGCCAATTTCCAGTCAGCGGAATTTTCCTAGCAGGCGGAATTTTAGACAATAAAAAGTTACTCAGCCGTAAATATCTATTCAGTTTCAGAGTGACATTTTCTCCCGCAAACAACAGAATTTCCGCCCGCTCAGAATATTCCATGACATGAAATAAATCTTATCTGGTTTGTGAGTTAGCACGAATTTCAGTGGGGCACAGCGGTTACAGTAGGGGCATATTGATAGATCATTGACACATCCATGGATTCACTGTTATTGTGCTTTAGTTGAAAAACAAAAGCGGTTTCTGTGATAAACAAAGAAAATTTATTCATTGAAAACGGTGCAAGTTTACGACCAAGGGGACGTTTTTAGCTGCTCTACTTCATTTGTTAAGGCAATAGCATATGCTGCGTCCAGACAACTTCGGTTACATAATATGAACGCAACATTGACTCCGATGCCGGGGGATACGGGTGACTATTCATCCCGCGGGAGGGCATATTGATTGCTCCTGCATGCGATTTCTCAAGGGATGAATATAATGATCCTTGTTTTGATTGGAAGTTTAACTACCGCGTGAGAAGAACAAAGATGCCCAGCATTTGAAGAAACACTGCTCCCTGAATATCAAAGGAATGACATTGAAAAATATCTTGTTTCACGGTCAATTTGTTCACTTTGATGTATCTTTGATGTACAGTGGAACCTCCATATAGCGGACATCTTTAGGACCAATTTCGATGTCCGTTGTAGAGAGGTGTCCGCTGTATGGAGGTGTCATCCTTTGTTTTACTGTGTGTTGGAACGAAAATATTTGTCCGTTGTTCGGAGGTTTCCGTTGTGCAGAGGTGTCCGTTAATGGAGGTTCCACTGTATCTTCGCAATCAAAACTTTCGTTGATACCCTAAGGGGATAGCAACGCAACCCCCAACTCAAGAATAAAGAACCATGGCTTGTTGGTAGTCTTACAGGGACCTTAAAATCACACTACTTATCTAAATAAGATAAGTCAAGTAAATCCACTTAAGCTAAGAAAGACTCTATCCAAGAAATCATTTTGATACTTTTACATAAGCTTCCAAAAGAACTCAAAAGCAAGTTAAGCTGCCTTTGAGCTAGCCCAGATTAAAATAACTACGGGTTAAAGGTCACCCGTTTGTGCATTGCGTCTCCACTAACGCAATTAAAAACGGACAAGTTTAACAGCTGGATTCAGATTGGATCGGTTTTTACCAGGGTACCTTTTAACCCATCAGTGGGTTAGTGGAAACGCCCAAAACGCATAACTTTTAACCAAGTTGCAACAGCAACAACATGCTGCATTTCTTACTCTTCAAAGCAAGTTTGAAACGATGACAAGAGGGCTTTGAAATCATATCTTTTAACCTAGGCTAGTGGAAAGCCAACCTTAACTGACTTGTAAAATTTCCTTTTAGGGAGAAAGCGAGGAAGACGCTGCAATGAGGTAATTCAAACTTACTCCATTTATTCAGTATTGTGACAAGATCTTGAAGGTTTGTCTGAACATAGAGATCTTTGCGATTTCAATACCCTGGGTGTCACAGCCTCAATCAGTAATTTTTCTGTTTTTCTTTTTTATTTCTCCCTCTAAGATCTGGAATCCAGGTTATTGAGGTCAACGAGCACTGTTTCTATGCAGGGATGCAGGGATGCAGGGATGCAGGATTCTAGATTTTCTTTAAATCCAGTACAAAATGGCAGAGCTTTCAACTAAACGGTAATACGAAGCGTGCGAATAAACTTTTGATTCAAGAAGCAGGTCGTCATGATGTCTTATTTGGGTGACCCGGTATTTATGCCAATTAATGTCAAAGTACCTCTAGACACCTCTTTAGTTTGGGATACGTATAGTGACCTGACATATGTCTTCTCATAGGAGAGAGGCACTACAATGTGGCAGAACATCTCGAAGGCGTGTACCAGATAGTATGGATGCAATACCCGATTCAAATATTAGAATGGACTTACACACGCTTTACTTGGAAGCAACTGGACATAAAGTCAACGGTAAATAAAGCAATTTCATTTTATTTTTTGAGCAGAGACCTTGATCAAATGAGTATACAAGGACTAGGATATAGTTGATAACTAATTGTGATACATATATTTTTTCATATTTACAAGAAACCGCTTGTAAGATACTTATCTCTTAGATCACTGAAAAATTTGCTTTGAAGAAACGATGTCGCTTAAACAGCATGGCCAAGAATCACGTTTGTCAACTTGTCATTGCATAGCCCATTAGTGATAAAAACAATCGTTTTATTTGGAGCATCGACGAAAGAGATTATAAAAGGAGTTATATGATAGGTTGAGTGTTTGGTGCTTTTTGAACGAGAGTATTTTGTTGGGAAATGCGGCATATACTGCACGCTCAGACGGACTGAAGATGGAGCTTGATATTAAGGTTACCTCCATAGTTTTATTGGTGAAGAGTTGAGAGCTATTAGATTATAGTTTGGGGAACGGATAGAAATTCAAGTTTACATGTATTCAACGTTGATGAATTTGATATCAGATGAAATACACCGAAACCTCATGAAGAGCCTGTAGTTAGATTTGCTTGCAGGAACTTTGCAGCAAAGATATCTTTTGCAGTTCTGTCAAGACCTTAAAGATTCTTAATGCACACGTCACCGACGCTTTCCGCGTGCTACGGTAATCCTACACATATACACTTAGGCCCCGTTTACACGGGATCAGATCCAAATGGATCCGTACCCAAATTGTAACGGATAGGCCTTGCGTTTACACGGGACTCGACGGGTCCGAAGCCATTTGGATCTGCAATCCGTACCCAAACGGGATCACTTTCGAAAGTGATCCCGTTTGGATCCGATCCCAAAAAGGTCTCGTGTAAACGGGTGGGATCGGATCCAAGCTGGAACGGATAGAAAATGACACGATTAAACTGAAATCCTTTGTTGAGGGGAATCAGAGATGAGAAAGAGTCTATTAAAGAGTGCAAAATTTCAAGGGATCTGATCAAAATAAGAGAAAAGGTTTACTAGAGCGCTGCTAAGTCTTCATAAAATCGAAATGGATCCGATCCCGTGTAAACGCCAACAGTTCTGGATCCGATCCCGTGTAAACGCCCCTCAAAAAGTGGATCGGATCCAAATGGATCCGATCCCATTTGGATCCGATCCCGTGTAAACGGGGTCTTAATGAGTACTATGTACAGAAGTATGGTTGAGCCTTATTTCCGTTTCTGTTGCCCCGTTTGGGGTGTTTGTGGCACTACAGCACTCAACAAGCTTCAGACGCTCCAAAATCGTGCAGCTAGAATCGTGACAAATAGCCCCTACAGAATGTCTGCACCAGCCATCATCAAGCAGTTGGGGGTGGCAAACGGTTAAAGAGATCATAGAAACAGAAACAGTGAAAATGGTCTATAGGTCCATAAACCATGAAGCGCCCGAGTATCTTACAGGACTGTTCCAAAGGTTATCTGAAACCTGTGCTAGACAGCTTCGTAACACCAGCACTGACCTTTATGTACCTCTTCTAAAAACCGCATGTGACCAAAAGTGCTTCTCGTATAGAGGAGCTAAACTTTGAAATGATTTGAAAGTAAGATGGCCAATACTTTTACCCAATTCAAATCGTCACTGAAAAATGACAAATCCTGAGAAGTGTCTCACCTTTCCTTTACTTTTACGTATTTCATAGTTCCTATTTTTACTGTAATTTTGTAGCTTTTCTTTTGTAACAGGACAGTTTGTAAGCCAACGTTTTTATGACTTGAATACTTACCCTGTATAAATATCATAAAATGAAATGAATTATTATAAAATTAAATGAATGAAATGAGTCTGTGAATGTACTGATTTTTTCTTTCTCAGATGCAAGCGCAAGGAATTTAGAGGGGAAAACACCTTGGGCTATAATAAGAAGCAAATTTGTAAGTATTAAATTTTGTAAGTCAAGGTAATAAATTGTCCCTGAATGTTGCTAAGACACATAGTCTTGTAGTCGGCAGCAGAAAGCGACTGAAAGATATAAATGATGATAGAGTAGCAAAGCCCTCTTTCGTAGTAGGCGAGGCGAATGTTTCCATAGTAGAAAATATCAAATACCTTGGGGTAATTGTTGATAAACATTTGAGCTGGGACGAACAAATTTCAGCAGTGACGATAAAAGTTTCACGTGGTTTAGGGATGTTACGTTTTTCCAAAAAGTATCTGCCCATTGTTACTGTACAAAAAATGTACAGAAGTTTGGTGGAACCATACTTCAGATACAGCTGCCCGGTATGGGGAGTTGCCGGCATCAATGCTATCAATAGGCTGCAAAAACTCCAAAATAGGGCGGCGAGAATCGTCACAAACAGTGCTTACGATGCTTCTGCCTTACCCATTATCAAAAAACTTGGTTGGCCCACCATCAATGAACTTATCGAATCAGAAACCTTGAAGATGGTGTACAAATCGGTAAACAACCAAGCTCCCATTTACCTTACAGAAATGTTTGTCAGGCTGTCCGATGCATGCAAGAGAGAACTTCGCAATACTAAAACAGATTTGGCCGTTCCTCGTCGCAAATCGGCTTTCGGCCAGAAATGCTTTTCATATAAGGGTGCTAAATTATGGAACGATCTTTCGGTTGAAGTAAAATCATCAAAATCTTATGAAATATTCAAAAAACGTATCAACAATGCCAACACCGAATGCTGATTCTCTCTTTCATGTTATAGTTAGCATCATTTTAATTTGATTATAAGAAAATTTTGTAAATAGGGTTTTTTAGTTATGTATGCTTTTGTTAGCTTTGTATTTATTTGCACGGCCCACTGTAAATCAGTCCTTTGACTGACGTGGCCACCGTGCCTAAACAATTTAAAATCAGTATATTTCTAATCCTGTTCGCACAGATTTCCATTGGATAAAGATGTTACATTCATCTTTCTAAAGTGTGCGATATCTGTCTTAGAGCGTGATAATCTATGTATCTGTGCTTCTGACTTTTTTATTTCTCATCTTCTTAGAATCCAAACCCCTTAAAACCTGGTTTTCATTAAATTGTAATTCTTTGGCGATCATTATCGATCCCATCGCCGATGATCGCCGATGACCTGTTTTCATATGAAAATATTGACATACAGCCTCGGCGATGAACGCCGAAGTGCTGTGGAAGACAAAACATTTTGATTCTGAAAGTTAGTCGGCGATGGTCGCCGATGATCCCAAGACCTTGATTTTCATAACTCGTAATTCATCGGCGATGGTTGCCGATGATATCACCAATGATCGGCGATGAATTACAATTTAATGAAATCCAGGCTTAAGCTGACGAAAATTCTGAACGAAAAGCTTGAAACTGACGTCGCGTTGTTGTGATGCATTTTAATAGCAAGTTTGTCATAACTAGCGATTTGAGCTGAACACAGCAGAAAACTACTACTTTGAGGACCCAAGGTAACCAGTATGGCATAGAAAGAATGAATGGATATACTAACAATTTGCTTTATATTTAGCGACTTGACTCCACAATGATTTCATAGTCCGAAACTATTCACAAGAATATGACCAATTCTAGCATGAAATGTTGCAGAATACGCTCATAAAGTTGAACCAAGACCAGATCACTGAGAGAAGAGAAAACATGCGCAGAGGGCTCAATCTGGCCATTTTTAAGCGCGTAAGCATCGTCCATGAGTGGAAATTCGAACCTTGCTGTGGTTGTTTTAATTACTCAGATTTTTCTTTTAAACATTGAGCTTGTAGTTGATTAAAACTGGCGCATAATTCTTGTTTAGACGTTTGGAAAAACTCTGATACATTATTCTAAAATGCTCGTTAAGTTAAGGTAGTTTGCCGATCTAGAAATCTGGCAGATTACGAATCCGGGTTTTTCCTTTTATTTGGTCCATCCTATAGTCATATGCACCTATGTTGTCCTGCCACATATATTTTGACAAGGCTGATGAATTTGTTATAGCGATATGTTAATTAAATGGAACCTAAGCATAACAAGGGGGCTCAACCCACTTGCAGTCAAATTGTAGCCTCTCAAATATCTGTACTTTCTGTTCACATTGTGCCCAAATGTATGGTTTGGCTCAAGACAGGTCTATTTTTTCCTTGGCTATGTTCATCACGACTTTGCACTGCTTATATATATTCAGTCTCTCTTTGAGCTTCAGTTATGAGTGATCCTACCGTTACACCTATCTTTTAGGGTGGTAAAAAGGTCAATCTACTTGAGAGTTTAAGAGAACTTCTAGAGGAAATGGGTGAATGTGGGAAAGATCTTGTGAAGCATGACCTTGTAAGATATAAGGTACAGTATTCGTTCCAGGTATATAGATATATATATAAATATATCTAAGGTACACTTTGCAATTATTGTTTAACTTTTTGATCCAAAAGGAAAATTTAACTATTCATTCTTGCCAGAATTTCTAGTAGAACATACGAAAATTTTTCTCGGTGCTGGGTACAATGTTGCGTTTACCTAGTTAACTAGGAACTCCAATTAGTAATGCAAGTTGTGTGCTCTTGTTTGATAAGGAAAATTTAACTATTCATTCTTGCCAGAATTTCTAGTAGAACATACGAAATTTTTTCTCGTTGTTGGGTACAACATTGCGTTTACCTACTCAACTAGGAACTCCAGTTAGTAATACGAGTTATATGATCTTGTTGATAAGGCGGTAAGTGTAAAAGCTAGTGTACAATCAATTGTTTCGTGAGAATCGCTTGCAATCGGCCTTTGTATTATGTACGTATGAGGCTTACAAGGTCATGAAAGAGTTCGGCTCAGAAAACCTCTTGAACAAATCCCAAGAAAGATCCCAGTATTCCAGTTATGACATGCGACTCCGAAGAAATCTTTAGATTCCACGTATAAACTGAAGTATGTCAAAAGAGGATTTTCCTGTTCAGCTCTTAATGCCTGGAATGAAAATCTTAGGAGTATCAAGGCGCTTCCTACTTTGTGTCAGTTAAAAAACAACTAAAATATGTTTGATCAGCTGAAAACCAACTAAAATACGATTCTTTGGGGAAAGAGCTGAAACTGGGCAAAATGACGTCTTCGAGCAATTTGAGATAATGAAATGTCTGGAAAGACAAGCTTTTTCAAAAAATAAATCAACAGTTTAAGGCCCAAATAAGCAAATATCAAGTGTTGCCTGATTTCGGGAACTGTTGTAGGGAGCTAGGAGGACTCAATGTTGCGAATTTTCGTGCATATTTGCACAGTTTCTGCTGTGTCCTCTCTGGAAGAACATCAATGAGATTATCTTTCAGTGTTCTTTCTTTTGATATCATATTGATTAATAAAACCGGATATTTTTGCAGCACTAAATGGTAGCAGAATATATATTGTGTATAAATAGATATGTTGGAATGAAGAATGAAAAAAATTTTTTCCATCTGCTGGACACTTTCAAGAACAAGGACCTATGATAAGTGTCGGTCAAACCAGTATTCAGTAAGAGTGCAGACAGAAACAACTTTCCTTTATTTTTCACTAAGGATAAACATTGGACTGATCTATCGACTGGGAAATTTGGTAAAAATTCATTGGAATCTTTAGCTTCTAAAGAACGAAAGCGATTTGAAGCAGTATGGGAACTTTTTCATGCTGAAGTGACATATATCACCGACCATTTACTGGTCTTAAAAGAGGCAAGTGAATTGTTGTCTTTTATAAGTATTTGCATCATTGTTATGCTCTGTGTTACTACTTAAAATCTCATGCTTTTGTGTCTGTAACCGGTAACTCACAACTGCCCTTTGTAATAAAAGGATAGCTTTGTAGCAATAATATCCAATGGCTTTGATCGACACGCTTTTACAAAGTACGTAGCAACGAATAGAAAACAGTAATTTTTACGTTTCAGTAGTAAACAATCAAGTAGGCTTAAGTGATGCCCCGAACCTGGATGGCTAATTCACTCGCTGTGGAATTAGGTACCAGGCTGAGCATGCAAAATAAGGCCGTTAAGTAAAGACATTTTCATGGCATAGTGTAAGGTTGAATGAAGAGGGTCTAACTGTTCATCGAAAACAGGCATCAGCTTGGTCTTTCTGATATGTCTTTGTTTTTGTCTCAGTGCTGACGTGTCTAGGCTATCAGGGTATCTTCAGAGCAACATAGTAACTCTGAAGGTGCCCTAATGGGCACAACTGGTCAGCACTGAGAGAAAGACAAAGCTGAGCAAAGACCAAACTTATGCCTATTCGCTTGGAATAGTTAGGCCCTCCTCAACGTTACATCATACTGGAAATAGGGTTGCAAAATATCATAATTTTTCTGGGAACAAGAAAGGTCATAGAAAAAGTCTCTGCAAGAGCCAGATATGCCAAAAAGTATCCATCTTTTAAGTAACCATGATATGTAATGCATCTTAGAGCTTATGAAGATTGCTTGTTGTTGTGAAGTGACAATCATAAGTGATGCTTTGCCAACTTTGATTAATTTTTCGGCTGACTAGTCCTTGAGTAAATACAGAGTGTCTCGAAGATTTCTCAGTCTGGAGAAAATCTTGATTGATGAACTACACCGAAGGTTCAAAGAATTGCTTTTCCTGAAGTGCAGAGAGAGAATGTTTGGGATTTTTTTGCGTAGTATTAGATCATTGACTTCCCCCTTTCTCAATTTTCTTGCTGTATTCCGTTTCCCTTCCTCTTTCCGTTCTACTTCTCTTTCTTTTTGGACACCTTAGAAATGCAACGATGTCTTTTGACTGGTGATGTAACGACATTAACTCATCTGAACCACTTTGAGGTGCTATTCATCAAAGCTGCAAAAGCAAGTCACATAACATGAATTGTGTTTTCTGGCTGATTTGCATTGTGCTGTTATACCATTGAAATATGATCGTTAAATTTCTTCTGATGCTTTTTACCGTTTACTCATATTCTTATTTTGTGTTTTTCACAGGTTTTCTCAGTGCCAATGACCATGGCAAAGAAGTTTGGATTTCTCGATAGAGTAGACCCAAATATTGTATTTGGAAATATTGAAAGTTTAATTCAGGTTAGTAGTGAACTTTAGTTGAATCATTATAGGCTCGACGTTGTTAATGTTGTTCCAAGCTCTGAAAATCTAAATTTTTCTCTGACAAATTCTTTCTTCCAGTGGTGGACACTTTGCAAAAAGTTTGGAGAAAATGCCATCGTTTCAGTCATAAATATATTTATCCTCATTGTTTTCAAGCAAAGGGTTTAGAGTTTGAAAGCAGAAACACCGCAATACGACGAAGAACGGTCTTCGTTATAGACTTATTCATTATCGCAAGCATCTTTGGATGCGACGAGTGACGTAGATAGCGTGACCTTTCTTTCGATTTATTTTAAAAGCTTTTGTCCTACCAAACATTGAAGAAGTGGTGACTGCGTGACTGCAACCCTTCTCCCCTTGACATAGTGAATGTTGATTTATCAGTTCCGGGTCTACTGTTTTGCAACAATCAACACTCCCCATTTTACCCAAGCTTACCCATTTAACCCTAGTATATATTGGGAGTTTTTGATTGGTACCAATTCTGAAAACAATAGATTTGGCAGACTCGGAATTCGTGTTTGACTGACTACGAGATTCTCAAAACGGCAAGCTTAACAGGTTTGGAAGGCCTGATGAACCTTCTGCTTCGTAAGGCAGAAGGTTTGGCAGACTTTGGAGAGATTCTCGTTTCATTTGCGAAGCTCTGAAAAGGAGGCGAATTTTCTCATGTTGCTACGGTTATCGGTAACTTTACTCTTTGTTGCCAGACACCAGGCTCGTAATCGTGTTTTTCAACTAGAAACCTCGTTTTCGTCAGGATGAGAAACTTGCCGTTTTGATGAACTTTGTGTTTGACTGGAAAACTTGTTTTCATCTCTGCAAAGTCTACCCTTTCCGGAATTTGGTTGGTTGAATTGCCAATCAAACACGCCCATGATTTTTATCTTATGATTTTATGATTTTTCAAGCAGTGGATTTATCTTTCTGAATCATCCGGTAGAAACTATGAAGGCGTTCTGAATGCACATTTTGAATTCATCAAGTGCATATTCGCTGTTAGTTTTGTTGATTGAATTTGGCATGAAATTTCAAGGTGCTCATTTATGTTGTCTCCTCCGCGTTCTAGGCGTCTACTACTTTTGCAGAAAATTTACTAAAAATGTTTGAAGTGGAGTCTGAATCACAATTTGGTAATTCAGAAGCAATAGTTAATGCATTCAAAGAGGTTAGTTCTAGTTAAGATTATTGTCCTTTCTATACATTCTTGCCCCTTATTTTCCCGATCTAATAAGACAAATGTTGTCTGATTTCAAAAAGTACTTGTGGAGTAAAATACGTACACTTTTGAGATTGTACAAAGTAACCTAATAGATCCATCTCAGTGATTCTTGCTGTCATCTATAAATCAATATCTAACAACAATTCAGATATCAAATTTGTTTGAGAGCAGTAGTTAATGCATTGAAAGAGGTCGGTTATCATCAATATGCTTCCTCTTTTCTGTGCCAACTTCCGAGTTATCTTGCTAATATTTCAAGACTAATGTCTAATGTCAGAAAAATGCTGGGTGATCAATAAAACTTACACCTTTTGAAACATTTCTGTACATTAACTTAATGGACCAGTCTCAATAATTCCCAAGTTTCATCGATTGATTTACGTGTAACTTCAATTTAGACTCCATATTTAGCTATATTAAAATATCACAGCTGTATTCTAATCTGTCTTTCTGTAGACCAAAGGCAGGACGAGTACTTTTACTTTTTGACATCTGTGATTTGCATAATCATTATGGTTATGAATCTTCTGCAATTTTTTCAAGCCCTTGACTTTTGTAGGGGCACGATTACGAAGCCTCCGGACGTTTTCGAAGTTCAACCGAACAAATCACTGCTTGCCTACTTGTCTGCTTGTGCTGGTCTCACCAAAACGCCAACTTCAGTATAATTTGTTGATAAGAATACTGGTAGATGTACACAAAGTTTGAAAATCTCTACCGGGTGAGTCAATAAAAACGCCCGACGTTTGAAAAAATCCTGCTCCCTGAATATCAAAGCAATGACATTGAAAACTGCCTTTTTTTATCCACGATATGTCAAATTAGGTTTAGTAATTTACCCGGCTTTGATCGGTCATTCCTTCCCAATGAAATATGAGATTTTCTGCGGAAAGCCCCTTTCGAAAACCTGCAAAAATGAGTGAAAACACCAAGCAAAATTTCCCTTTGTTCTCCTTCCAAGCAATAATGACTCTGGGATGTGTTCATGTTTTTCATCCTCTTGAGAGAATGGAATCCGCCTGAATAAGTTATTCACACTAGGGGGAAGACTTTTCAGCCCACCAATAGGAAAGCACGTGCTAAAGCGTGCTGAAAGTCATCGCTGTGCAGTAAACACATTAGGGAAACTTGCTGGTAACTTTAGCACGTTTTTTAAGTTTTCTCAAAGGGAACCTTTTTACCAAATCGCTTACAGAATCTGAACGGTGTGACTGACTTTAGTCAGGAAAAATTCTAAAAATAATTGAACATGTTAGCTATTCAATCAGATATTGCAAAATATCATTGCTTGCATACCGAGGAAGCACTAGCCTTTCAAACGTCGGGCGTTTTTCTTACTCACCCGGTACATTTCAGCCATAGACAATGGAAAGTGACCGCATCAGCTGAGGTCCATCAACAGATAGTGACTTTTAGTAATAGCCTAATTCAATCTCTATTTTAGTTCAACATGTCATTGAATCCAGAGTACCATCAGTACTGTGTAAATTATTCGAAAGCAAGAGGACATCTTAATTCATTAAGTCATGACATAGAATTCAAAGAGTTCATGAAGGTAAGTCTTTTGATCTAATTGCTCTTATTTAGTGCTAGGCAAGTTAACATCACACATCGAAAATGCAAAGGCCTCGATACCAGCGTCGCTCGTCGGATCCATCGATGCCTTCAATGACGATAAATGAAGACGTTTAGAAGACAGAAAGACCGCAACACGACGAAGAAACAACAGTAAATGCGTATAGATTTAAAAATGCATGCATTACCAATATTTCATCCTACTATGTAGGACTTCGTCAGGGCTGTTATGTGGTGGTGTGACCAAGTGATAAAGGCGCTGTGCTTCGTATCTTGTGCATTTTACCGCATGGGTTCAAATACACAGTGGGCCAGATCAGACGGTCAGGCGCTTGCAGAGCATGTTGCAATTGAAATATCTAATGTGTTAGAATGGTGGAATAAATCGACTGGCACTACACTTGATGGCATTCTACTGTAGTTTTGGCATGTTTTCAGGTCCCTGCATTGGGACTTCTAACCATAGAGTTATTTTGACTTTATTTGATATCAGCTCCGGGAGTTGCTAGTGAACGCAAGGCTTTTCACTTCGGTGAGTGCTCAGATTCTCTAAACCAGAATTTCTTTAAACTAAATCATTTTCAATCTTTCCACTATACATTATAGTGTTGTATCAAAGCATTCTTCCTGGTGAATTTCGACTTTGTAGGGCAATTACGTAACTTTTACGTCATTAATAGATTGAGCGATAACAACGAATAGATAACAGTTCTTCTTATAAAATCTCTTTTTCCCACAATACCACAAGCAGAACATTACCAAAATATGGCTTCGTTATAGCGTAGAGCCTACACTTAAAGAAAAAAAGTTGTAGGTTTCTTATATTCTGCTGTGTGTTTTGAGCTATTTCTAGATTTTCTTAAAAATCTGTAGCTACAAAGAATAGAACTTCAAAATGGTTTTAAAGAATAATGCAACGTTTCCCATCATCCATGAAGAATTTGGAAATTATTATTGTGCATGAAAATCAAATATAGGTCGTAGTCAGCCAGTTGGTTCATTGGAAGATGTTGCAGGATGATGAATCGAATATATCTGGCCAAATGTGGCCGTGACTGATTTTGCAGCTATGAAAATGTAGGCCTACTAAATCATGATCTTCTAAAACTTTGATAGTCGCCTAGTCTGTGTCTATTAAAGATATTTTACCAAACTTAGTACCAAAATGCTCGAGAATCATGTTTCTTCAAGCGTAAAAACTTGTTATTCCATTTTGCAAAAGTTGACTTTTTCGCTACAAGTGCCTGCTTGCCCATTGTGTGTCGGAACTACAATCAGCTGCGTAGCTGCCAGAAACATAGCCTGCGTTAACAAATACATGTTACTTGCTTGCTGGCTTTCTTGCTTGCTTGAACACTTTTGTGTAAATTCAGAGCTTTTTGTAGGTGATCAATGAATTCCTTGATAAAACAAATAATTCCTACGTGGCAGGACGAGATATTGGTAATGCATATACTTTTTAAAAATTCAGACACATTTTACTGTTGTGTCTTCGTTGTGTTGCGGTGTTTCTGCCTACAAACATAACATCATACCTCAGGACATGCAGAATTACCAAGCTAAAGGATTCCTCTGCTGAAGAAGCTCGCAGTAATTTGTTCAGGTAAGTCCATCATTTTTATGATAGTATTAAGATAGCTAACTTGAAGATAGATACTTTGTTTGTTGATATTTGGAGCATTAAGAGTAGATATTTTCGTCTTGAAAGTCTAGATTTGCCTCCAACTCCAAACGGGAGTTTTGTAGGTTTTGGCCTAAACAACAAACGCGCTGTTTTGGGGAATCGCCTCAAGGATAGACTTAGCATAGAAATCCTAAAAAAGGACCCTTGTGCTTAGGTACACGTTGTATAGAAATGTAAAACTGACAAACATATCAATTAATGCATCCACCAAGGAATATCTGTCTTAAGTCAAATGAATTTACAAAAAAGAAACAATTTAAGCACGAGTTACCACGCTCAAGGGCCTATGCTTGTAAATGTCCCATCCCCTGGGTATATGCAGTTGTTTGTTTCGTAATAATTTCAATTATAAAGAATAAATTTTATTCAAAAAGGAAGATTTTTTCACACGCAAGGGTATTATTTCGCTGATAAATAACTTTTATTCGGCAGATGTAATTCAAAGCTTTCGTAGAGTGAGCAGAGATGTCTGAACAGAGGGACCTGTTAATTTTTGCCTTTTCATGTATAGCTGAAGCCAAGAATTGTGCAGGAAGTGCATTACCTGCTGCTTAGCTTCTGAGTTATATAGGTAGTTTTTTTTGGGGGGGGGGCAGATGTTTAGATGTCTCCTTCTCTCTATAATTATTCCTGGTTCTCAGAACAACCCATTTTTGCTTGCACAATGAGTGAGATTGCTAGCAAGGTTTGAGGAAAGCTTTAACGATCCGTCTACTTTCTTTACATTTGATGCTTGATTTTTGGGATATGCTTTATGGAACGCAGCAACAAGATAAGTTTTATGACAAGTGTGACGACAAACAGTAGCATTGACTATTTCGCCTTTTACAATCGTTTGTCTACAGTTGCTAATTCCTTTTTACTGGCAAGTCAATTAGAAGCAACATATGGCATCGTTGCAAAATCAGCCCCTGTGAAGGTGGCCACATATTTTCTGCTTTTCAAATTTCAAAGTAATTCAAATGGTGAAATACACGTTAATAAAACGATGTCATATGATTTCTGTTAAGTCCTCAACCAATATGCAGCCAAGCTTTTCTTCTAACACGAAAGCACAGAATGTCGTACGAGGCGTTTTTATCCTATTTATAGAGACCGTTCGATATATCTGTGTCTTTCTCCCTTATTTATCGTTTTGAACTCACTTTGTTTGTTAAATGCTTTAGCTGCAATCACGTTTAAGTGTTTATAGCGAATGTATACGTCTACAAGCCAGTTATAAAAGGCTTCAGTTTTAACTTTTTGTTTGTTTGTCGTCTTATATAGTATCGATCATTTACATCTATCTCTCTATATGCAATAATGTACATAGTGAACTAATCGATAAATTAGTAGGTAAATAAATAATATTTATATACATATGTTTACAAGATCAAAGAAGGATTAAGTTTCTGCCACATACTGACAAGCATTGCATTTGCAGAAGGACCACCCCACTTTTTGATCATGTGTTAACTATTCAAATTTTCGGCGGATTTAATTTCATTCGGCAGTTCATTCCATCTTTGAGGTCCTAATGATCGAAGGCTGTATAAACTCACAATTACTGTATTCGATAGAAGTGGGTAGTATCAGGTTATGGTTATTGGTAACTACTGATATCTGAATTTCATTTCTGAGAAACTGATGTTACCATATCCTGGACTGAGATTTTTAGTCCAAGACATATACGTCGATTTTTTAGTATCATAAGTAGGAAAGAGTCCATTCAGGTTTGAATGATAACAACTTTTGTACCACCATGCACCTTTGTGAACATTAGCACAGTTTGAAGAATGCCAGTCATGATCTTTATCATAGGTCGAGAATTTTCCAGAAGTGTGGTAGCTTAGAGAATCACCAGCGTTTCCTGAGTAGTCTCCAACCGTCAGCTTAAAGGAACTTGACTCATCAGCGACTGAAAAAGTGCGAAAAATTGCATAGTAGGCTTTGGAATCTCCGACACTCTTTAGGTCGACCCTTAACATGGCATTTTTCCCAGGAGCAGCCAGTATGTGTAGCTTGTCTAAACCAAGCCAAAAGTTCCCGCTCTGATTTCCAAAACCGGCTTTGTAATCTGCCCATTTTCGGAAGAAATCTTCGGTTCCATCTATCCGGCGCTGAAAGACAATCCAACCGCCTCCATCTGTCGTCATATCACATGGAGCATGGAAAGAGATTCCTCCTTGGAGCAACATTCGATAAACTTGATTGACCCTATAGCCTTTGTCGTATGCATCTTTGCAATCTGTTAAGATAACACAAGAGTTTTTGGTTAGGCATTTAGGAAGTCAGTTGGATGGACCAAAATGAAATAAATAAATAAGAAGCCTGGAATTAAGCAAGGTGGTTCTACAACAATCTCAAAATACTACCAAGTGTATTCCATAAAATCATAACTCTTGCTCCTCAAAACATATTGTAACAGAACGGTGATGATGATGATGATTATGCTGCTGCTGCTGCTGCTGATGATGATGATGATGATGATGATGATGATGATGATGATGATGATGATGATGATGATGATGATGATGATGATGATGATGATGATGATGATGATGATGATGATGATGATGATGATGATGATGTTCAGTGTATTTCTAAAACTTGCTTCTGAATTTCATAAATTGCCTGTTTCATAAATTTACAGGCCATTCTTGTTAGTAACAGTTCCTAATGAGTTTAAAAGAAATGGTCCCTTTGTATTTGTAAGAAACTTAGGTCAGGGGCCGGTAGGTAGTTTCTTGAAGTTCCAGGATACCTTTGCTACCAAAAGTTACTATTTTGTTCCTGATAATTTTAATGCAAGAAGTGTAGAGTTGATCTGTTCTTGTTAGAAGGGCTACCATTTACTTTTGTAAGACCTCAAAACAAGTAATAGCATGATTCGCACTCAAAACAATGTCAATTTTGGTCCATCCAACTGACTTCCTAAATGCCTAACCAGTTGCTATTACTGTAGAATTTGAAAACATTTTTCACAGAAATTTACGAGGGTTTCTTAGCTGTTTTTAATCCGGTAGGGTTGTTCTTGAGTTTCGAAAAATTGATCGTACCGTTTCTTATAAGCTGTTTCTTAAAGAAATGAGTGCAACTTTTATCATATCATATCAAATCATTTATAACATAAGAAGATCCCTACAGCATTAGAAAAATATAGGTTAACATACGAGCTATAATACAATGTAATATATATTCACAAAGAGAAAAGTAGTTTCATAACTGTTGGAGCTCATTCGCTACTCTTCCAGGGACTCGGTTTCATTTTTTTTAAAATTTCTTTTGAACTGCGGGAAGGTTGGAAGTTCCCTGATACTGATAGAGATGCTGCTCCATGCATTAAGAGATGAATGATGAAAGCCTTTTTTCACATTTATTCAATGTTATATCTTGGAATTTGGATGTCTTAGTAATTAGTATCCGTAGTACATAAATGAGTTTGAATTAGGAATGGGCACCAATGCATGGGTGTTGTGGACACGATCTGGGTGTTGGTCATGTCCACAATACCTGGCCTAAATGTTCCTAAATGAATTAATGTATTTCGTTACCTTTCCTTCAATTCGTTGTTTATCTTCTCTTTCTTGATTTGCACCCAAATCGTGTCCACAACTCCCATGACCAATGGCGCAAAGGATTGATATAAATATTTTAGAAATCTTAGCATATACTTTTGGACCGAAATATAAGAATTTTCGAGCAACAAAGTATTAGAAATTAGCAGGAATAAGAAGCACCAATTAAATTGAAGGTGATAAGGAATTCACGGATAATGCTGGTAAGGATAGCTTTGTAGCGGTGATGTAAAGTTTCTGGTTTTTGTATGATCAGTTGAAGACAAACTCAAAGTATAAAGTCACTGTACCTATCCTATCGGGAATAACAAGGTCATCAGGGTTCCTGCCATGAAGTGCACTTACATTCAAAGTGACAAGACGTTTAAAAAAATACGAATTAAAAGTTAGTCCCTGCTCACGTGGAAACTTAGGGGTTACGTTCAGTTGCGTTCACAGGTGAACGCTTCAGATAACACTGTTCCGTTCTAAAATGTGGAACGATAAAACAAGTAATACCAAAATTGAAACGATACGCATTGGTTCCATTCTGTTCCCGTGTGAAGCGACAGTTAGGCCTAGATGCAGAATTGGTCCAAAAGACGTAACGATAAGATTTTTACCCCGTGCGCACGCGTAGGTGTTGTTGTTGCTTGAATGAATAGAAAAAAATTAGGAAGCAATTGTGCAACGGAACAATTTGGTTCCCATAACAGAAGGTCCACAGTCTTGTTCCCGTGTGAGAAATCAATATTTGCGCTCCAGAAACTTGGAAGGACACAAGTGCGAGGCAATGAACTGAGGGCTCCATTGCACAGACGGACAGCCATCACCCCCCCCCCCCCCCGCCCGATGTTCCGCCCTGACCGGGACAACACATAAAGGGAAAGGGCAGCAGCCGCCGCCAATCTGCACTGTAGAAATCCCACCCACCCACTTTCCCGCACCTGTAAAGAAGATAACTTAGAAATAAGAAGTTTCTGTTGCAACTCCCCTGATTTAGAACTGGTCCGATCTCGCCAAATAAAAATGTTGAAGTGAAATGAGATTGAAATACCTGTATAATTGCCAAGAAGAGTCTCTATGCATGTGTATCCAGGACACTGACATGTATCTACACATTTTGTTACTGTTGGGCATGGCTTCTTTGCCTGGCAAAGCTTTCCAATCTACAAGAATTTATAAAAGTCTATTTTTGGTGCAATAAAGATTTGTGGATTAGCATATTGAGTTACAAACATAACGAAGGGAACGGTCTTCTTTTGAAAAGTTTCTGCTCCTTGGCTAGGAAACTGTTTCCCCCTACCCTTTTTCTATTTTTTGGAGAAAATTCTTATTTTCTAGCTTTCCTAATTAATGATTGAGAGCTTCGAAGGGACATCATAAGGGTGTCAGGCGGAGGCCCTCAACCTCGGAAAAATTTTTGAAATCTGCCCCACTCTGGTTAAAATCTACTGTTAGTTGGGCAAACATTTTTGTACACAATGGACTTTGTGTCAGGCAGCCCGCCCCATACTTTTCCCCCCTATGCTTATGTGGGACATAGATTTGAACAAAAGTTTTTGCGATACTTTCTTTGACTGAAATATTACACGCCCGACAACAACAGTAGGGAAAATTGCTCTGATTGGCTGAAATTCTGATACGTTCGACGCGCGTTCTTTCCAACTTTTCCGCGTTGTTGTGCTGTTGTATGCTGTTCTCAGAGGGGGAAGAGTCTCACGTCGTCGATTTTATGACCAACATATATATCTTGAGACGAAAGAGGAAAATTTATTGGATTAACTGTCATTTGGCTGTCGAAGAAGATTATAATTCAATACATAAAACAACGATCAAAGCTCATTTGGCTTGCCTGGGATGGAAGATATGTGACTTACTGTAGTAGAAATGTGGGCCTAACGTGGAACCTGCTGTCTCTTCATGTGATGATCAACCAACAAGATCGATCGAGAACAGAAGGTGCATGGTGGTGGGTGACTTTTTTAAGAATTTGAATTTTAAAGGTTTTTCAGTACATTGGTTTGTTGCAAGTACTGGAGAAAACTTTAATCTACTTGCTAATTGCTACATGCCAATCCTACTTAACTAGAAAAATAGGCCAAACGTGCCTCCAACAACACCTTTCTCGAGTAGTTTTGCCTCGTTTTGATGCCCCTATACAAATGCATAGGAAAATGACCGGAAGTGAATATGTTTGACGACTTTGAATGTTTCTTATGGGAACGAGGTGTTACTTTTCCTTTTCAATTCAATTCTAAAATGTAGTGGATTTATCTAAGAAACGTTCAAAACTAAGTTTGTTTTGATTTAAACTCCTTGGCAAGCTCCACCAGTTTGGATGAGAGGGGTGGTCTTATTTTGAGAGAATTTCTATTGTCTTTCGGTACAATCTTTCGAACTCATTGTCTTTGACGTCACTGGTAGCGCCTCCAAGGCCATGACATTTGGAAAATACAGTAGAGCGAAGAAATTGTTTTGAAAACGGCGTGGTCTTTGTGCTGCTTGCTTCAAGAAACTTTTCAATTCTGGACGAAGCAATAGATAATTACGAACAGCACCAGTTATCCATTTTACCACTAGTGAAGGGCAGTATCTGAGTTTCTTGTTCAAGGTGCGTTCGTGTTTTTGCAACAAACTGGCCAGAAAGAAAGCACGACAGAAGAAGAGCATCCGCTTGTTTAGGCCACATCTTCGAAAGAAGAAATTTTGCATGTTTATGGATCCAAGAACTAAATTTCATTTATGAAAACAGATGTCTTTAATGGACAGATGGAGAGCACATGATAAAAAATATCTTATTTGTACTGGACAGTGAGTTCCACTTGTTGGACATGTTGGTTAACTGCTCAATGAAGAGAGTTTGTAAACTTTTGAAACTTTTCTGGAAACTTCCTCTCGTTCTGGATAATAGTGGCTCCAAAAATGACAGACAGTTCTGGATAATATTGGCTCCAAAAATGACAGACAAGATACAAGGGGGATGCTGTCTATTGGAATTGAAATGATTACTTCCGACGGACAAGTTCAATGACTGCTATTTTGATGATTTTCAGAAACTCATAAACAAGCATAGCAATAGGATCCACAAGGTAAAATGGGCACGCTGGAAGTAAAATGGGATAACCAAAAATGTTGATTCACACTTTCTCTGAACTGGTAAAAATTCAATGTTTTCTAGGTGTCAGATGTAACCTT
The DNA here is from genome assembly GCA_964020215.1 of Aurelia sp. 3 sensu Dawson et al. (2005). Classification (NCBI taxonomy): domain Eukaryota; kingdom Metazoa; phylum Cnidaria; class Scyphozoa; order Semaeostomeae; family Ulmaridae; genus Aurelia; species Aurelia sp. 3 sensu Dawson et al. (2005). The sequence continues at coordinate 11,455,008 of OZ026583.1, read as the reverse complement.
TGCTTGCCATTTTACCTCCACTGCAGTGCAACACGATGTATTATCAATTTTAATTTCTGCTGAGTTGGAAGTCACAAACTTTAGTGATTTAGCATATTCTTCATGAGATGCAGCTGTTAGAAAGAGAAGTCTTTGCCATGTTTTCTTTGACTTTTATTCTTTGATATCACTTGAAATGGCATTATTTGGAATTCAATCATTCTTATGAAATTATCCTTCCTGTTCTGGCAGCTTCAAATGCCAATCGTTAATGTGCAGCAAGAAGTTGGGTATGAAAGGTCTGTTATATCTAGTGATTCCTGTTATGCCAAACAGTAATCATGGTAACTCAAAAAATTTTGACTCATGGCTTTGGTCTGGAGGGGAGAAGGGATATCAAACTTTGAAATCACTAGAAAGATATGTCTATCAGCTTTGACCAAAGAAACATTTTGGTGGCTAGACATGTAGTTATTCTTGTCGATTTTCATGCATCATCAACGTTTCCAAACTTCCAACCTTTCCGGATTAAATTCAGAAGAAGATTCAGGCTGTCTCAGAATTTGAAAGCATTAAAAATGTCAATTTTGTGATTATTCAATTGCTACTATGTTACCATCTTCACATCACATGAACAAAATCATAAGTATCAAATATTATAGCACAGAAAAAAGTTTTTTATACTTTGCAATGGTTTCTTCATTCAATGATTCATTTGCAACAGTGATGTTCCATCGGTTTTGCATCGGTCTTCAGGCATTGTAACGAAAGCATTCCTGCCTTCGTTGTTGTCATTTATGCTACATCACGGTCGTGCTTGATAACGATAAACTTGCTCTTTTTGAGAATCCTAAAGTCGAACAAACAGAAATGTCCAGCAAATGTCTGCACTGCATAATAAATCTCATCCAGTCTCACATGGAATTTCATGTGCAAAAGAAACTGATCAAGGAAAATAACATAAATCTAGTGCCAGAAAGGCTTCGCATTTATAGGCAACATGATAAAAGCTGATGAGTGTTTTGTACAAGACAGTCTTGATAAATATTATTCCACATGTAACCTCCTATTTCAAAGCCAGAACTTCCCTATTGGTGCGAAGTTCATCAGCAACGGAGAAACTTTATGATGCTTTATGATTGTTTACATTAGGCCGAACCCAATGAAAGTTCTCAGAACGCGCAAGTCAAAGTTTTGTTATTATTCTTCTTGCCTATGAGCCGAAGCGGCTAGAAAAGTACTAAAAAACATCCCCGTTTCTATAAACTTCAAATAAACTTCGAATGTAGTAAATTTAGTAGGGGTCAATATTTATTTTCCGACTAAAAGGCAAACACGTTTGTGAAAAGAAGCACGTAAAGTTAACGAGGAATAAACGGTCATGGCTCTGGAGCGAAAATTGCCTTTGAAAACTGTAGGAAATTGGCAAAGGCTACAGAAAAACCGCAAACATTTTTAGAAACTAGATGCGTACAGCTATTGCGTTATATCTCCAAATTGAGAATTTCTGCCTTAGTTTAGAAAATATTGCACTTTGAAAGAAATTTGGGTAAATTTAGGCCAAGAAAAGTTGATTTTCTTGAAACATCGAGGCCGAGTTCAAGACGAGAAAAATATAACTTCATTTGGTCAACAGTTCGTACAAAGCGACTAAGTAGGTCAAAAAAATATCGAGGAATCCAAAATTTTAAACGAAATTTCTATGAAACCAACGACAAACGTTAGATTTACGAAAAAGTCTGCTCACCTGCTGTGCTGCATTCCAAGTTTGTAAACAGAGTTGTCCACGGCCTTTCAAAAGTTTGATAAACCAAGAAACTTTGAGTCCAAAACTCTTAAAGAAGTTGAAAGAGCAAAGATACAGCTATTGCGTTATATCTCGATATTTCACTTTGCGACACTTGGGACGCCTGCTGACGCCATTTATTACAAAATTTTGCTTTCGCGCCACAGCTTTCATGCAACAGAGGCCGGAAGTGACGTCAGAATTCGGGCTTGGTGTTGTCGGGCGTGATATTAGCTTGTTCGAAAGTTTCTCCTGCCAAAAGTTGTCCATTCTTTTACAAGTCATTGGAGCGTGCACCTTTTTTATAAGAAACTAGGATCAGGCCATAGTAATAAAAGCTTCTTAATTTAACACGAAATTTTGTCCATTTTAGTACTAAAAGTTTCTTAATTGGTTTCTTATTTTTTGAATGCATGAATTGTCAATGTGGTCGCTTACACTGCTGCAGATATGTTTCTCGACATTTAAAGTATCATATAGGAATAAACAGTGTTCTGTCATGATGAAAAGTCAAATAGTTATAATGCAAAAGAATAAAGGTTAAACAATGTATTTGAAAAGTTTCTAAATGATTTCCAGATATAGTGCTGGAGTTACTTAACATTCGGCCATCTTAGTACTAGTTTCTTATAAACCACTTTTTTTATAAAGAAAACGTGTATCGCTACGAGCTGTTGATGCTTGATGGCTGATCCACTCGATCATTTTCGAAGCAAATGAGATGCCACTAGGAAAGAATGTTTAACAAAAGTCTTCGACTGGAAGATTCACTTTTAGAACTGCATGACTAATGCATTGATGACTGACATTACCTTCCACTTTGTTGTTGTTGTGGCAGCTTACAATGAAAGCTGCATTAGCCTGCGTGCAGCCTCAACACTCCTCCGCGAAAGTATCGAGGATGCACGCAGGGTAAAGTTGCTGCTCTTTGGACACATTTTAGTTTTGTTCTCTTCACAAAATTTGAACTTGTTACATCAAGACAATTGTCAAACCTCCCATGGGAAGTTTAGAAATCTGTTTGAACGTTTGTCCGATGCAGTATTTCAGCCGAAACGTTTTCGTCCGGACCTTTTTCATTTGAAGGTATACTCACATTCATTTCTGTGTAGTCTGTAGTTCTGTACGTCCAGTTAGGTTTTACAGTTAGCTTGACATTGTCAAATGGATTCTCGGTTGATTTGCTGACCAGTTTGCATTTCAGATTGTTGGTATTTATTGATTTGCATGCTTGTTTCTGAATGCATGCCGTCTCACATTCTTTAGCTGTCAGTCCTTCCAGCGTCACCAATGTGTGTCCAGTCAAGGCATAACCAGTTTTTATAACACTGAAATTTCCATAGTCTTGGCATGGTGTTCTTAATATATGACCGTTTGAGTTAAATGTAAGCCATGAAACAATGAAATTGCTGAAAGAAATGTCAGATGTTGCTCAGAATTAATACTATCTTCTCATCTCGAAGATATCTTTAATTGAATTAATGAATTACCATTGTTTGCAAACTAAACAATGTTTACTACGGTATTGTCATTGAACTTGAGTGCTCTTGCTCAAGGATCGAGACCAAAGTAATTTGTTTACTGTTTACCCATGGGTTGTGGGAAAAGTAGAAATTCCTATAACATTAATTATCGTTGTAAAGAATAAGAACTGTCAGGCCTACCTTGTGTGTTCTCTGTTTTTCCATCCTCTCCGTTGTCCAGTCGATTTAGCATCATCCTCATCTTGGCTGGCCCAACAAGTAATATGGCCTATCTTGTTTTCAAGAGCACGAGAGCACAGCCTCAGTTCGGCTTGTGCGCTCCTTCCTCCACTTCGCTCGTTCGCTCCGCTGTGGCTCCGCACTCTCATTGAAGGAGCGCACAGGCCGAACTGAGGCTGTGCTCTCGTGCTCTTGAAAACAAGTTAGGCCATATTACTTGTTGGGCCAAGCCAAGATGAGGATGATGCTAAATCGACGGGACAACGGAGAGGATGGAAAAACAGAGAACACACAAGGTAGGCCTGACAGTTCTTATTCTTTGCAACGATAATTGATGTTATAGGAATTTCTACTTTTCCCACAACCCATGATTTTAGCAGCAAATGATGCTAATTTTGATAATGTATTTCTCTGCATGTAACCCATATTGTGAAATGTGGCCCAGGAGAAGAGATCGTATCTAACTCAACACAGCAGAACTAAAACCAGCTAAATATAACATTAGCTTTAACAGAGTGAATGTGAAGTGGAGGTGAAGTTGCGTTTTTCAGCGCCAAGCGCTGGGATCGCAGAAATAGAGCAGAGGGTCCTGCCGGGTAGTGAACCCACTCCGTCTGACTGTTCAGGATGCAAAGTCGGAAGATTACACTACTGCGCCACAACACCTTCACACAAAGCTTCTCAAATATTTATAATACATTGTGAAACAAACAGGAAAGGATCATTCCAGTTTCAAAGTAGACAATATTTTGTGAAGAAATGAATTTTGAGGTTTAGGTTGCAAGCTTCCTACTCTTTGGTACATATCCTAGATCCAGGAATTCTATGAAGCACATGCTTCATGCATCATATCAGTTTTAGCCTTTACACGATAGCAGTGCATAATTTCCTTCTGCTAGAGGGAATCCTTGGATTTTGCTGATTCTTCGATACCGATACTTTATCTCTTGTCAACAGGCATATGATATTTGTCTTACTTTCCTGACAATCAAGTACAAATGTTGCTATCGAATCATTACGACATACGGCTGTCTCAACTCCCTGAGGTTACTAAATGTACTTTCTTACCCGATAAGAATCAGAGAGTCGATCATCCTTGCGAACCTCTTTGCTGTATTCTTCTGTGTATAGTTCATCTAGGCAGTACCTTTGGACAATAACTAGTGGTTAAGTGCATACCTCCAGAAATGGAATACCATGAATTGAACAGGTATGCAAAATACCACGATGCCGGGATTCCCTAAATTCTAACCAGCAGGGTGTTGCAGGTCTGTTTGAGTTGCATTTTCATCTGTAATCTGCTTCACGATACTTAAAAGCTATTTGCAATATTTAGATTAGGCTGAAGTTAGTTTGGCACTTGCAGGTTCTCAGAAATCAGTCATATTTTTGTTCTCTTCACATTGTCACATGTTCTTGTGTTCTTTTCATATTTCCATTGCCACTTTTCTGTTTCTGGTGTATAGTTTCGCTTCTGGAGATTTTTCCTAAGCTTTTAATGTAATGTGTATAACAAAGAAACATAACGACGCGACGGACTGACATCACGGGTAACTACGAAATACACTTCAAATTTGGATAACCTAAGATAGGAATCAAATGTTTTAGCCAAAGTTTGCTCGTGGCCCTTAGCCGGAAAACGTCAAAATCTCGTGTTCACGGACCAATCAGACGGCGATTAAGTGAGGAATACAAAGAAACGTGTGAAGAGTTTTCTAAATTTTACCTACGCAACAAGGACAAAAACTGCTTGAAGTTTCCCGAAATTTTTTTGAAGAAATCTACTCTCCATACGTTTGGTTATACAAGTTTGGATGCCGGTCAAAATATCTCCCGATTCCAAGGAGTCATGACGCCTGAACCTGACGACCTTTCTTTCTTTTCAGCATTTCTGGGCTTCCTGCATTCTTAGTACACGATTCATTCCTAAAAAGTCTTCTCAAACACATGTGAAATATCACTAATTCCTATAAAGCCGATATCAGGGGTTTGGTGGACTTGTCCAAGTCTCACTTTCTTTTTTCTCAGTCGACTGATAGCAGAAAGTGAGACTGATGGCAGAAAGTCCAGGGGTTTGGGGGCCTTTACTTGCTTCGCATATGAGCAAATCTGACCTGCTGTCTTTGGCTTCCGAAATATGGCCTCGCTCTAAAATGTGCTACATCGTGTTTTTGGCTCAGAAATTTCAAGTGTACCTACCTCTTTTCGTTTGTTTAAGTCATCCTGTTGTTCTGTATATTTTCCAGACTACTGTGCTTCATCTCCATTTGGTGATTTTCTCTCACAAATAATGCAGTAAATAGCATCGTAAGCATCAATTGCTGTCTTTCTGCGTCCAAACACTGACCTATAATCACGAAATCACAACATGCGCTGCGCGTTGCAAGGCCTGGGGAAAAGGCGGGAAGATGTCAAAATATAACGTGTCACGTGATACGTGCAGTGTATGTTGTGATTCGTGATTTCGTGATCATAGGTCAGTGTTTGGACGCAGAGACAACGACTGATGTTTACAATGCTGTTTCCTGCATTTTTTGTGGAAGAAAATCATCAAATGGAGACCAAGCACAGTCTGGTAGATACACAGAAGTACAGGATTCCTCAAACAAACGAAAAGAAGGTGGGTACATTTGAAATTTTTGAGCCAAGAACACGATGTAGCGCATTTTAGATTTCGGATGCCAAAGACAGCAGGTCAGATTTGCTCATCTGCGAAGCAAGAAAAGGCCCCCAAACCCACGGTATCGACTTCATGGGAATTAGTGATAATTCACATGTGTTTTAGAAGACTTTTTAGGAATGAATTGTGTACTAAGAATGCTGGAAGCCCAGAAATGCTGAAAAGAAACAAAGGTCGTCAGGTTCAGGCGTCATAACTCCTTGGAATCGGGAAATATTTTGACCGGCATCCAAACTTGTATAACCAAACGTATGGAGAGTAGATTTCTTCAAAAAAATTCGGGAAATTTCGAGCAGTTTTTCGTCCCGGTTGCGTTTTATGAAAGTAGGTAAAATTTAGAAAAATCTTCACACATTTCTTTTGCCTTTCTCCTTTATTCGCCGCCTGATTGGCCCGTGAAAACGAGATTTTGATGGTTTCCGGCCACGGGCCACGGGCCACGAGCAAAATTCGGCTAAAACATTTGATTTCTATCTTAGATAACCTCTTTTTACCACAAACCTTGAGCTGTTTTGCATTACGAGTACGTACTCTAGGCGTTTCTGGTGTCAGCTGCCACATATTTTATATCTGGAAGATCGCAACTCGGTGAATTTTCAACCGATTTGCAAAAATTATTTCGATATCTTAGGTGCAGGGTTATCTTCCCATGAGCACGGTTATGGCACGCGAAAATCACCACAATTAGATAAACCAGGTTTTTCTCAGACAAACCTAGTTTTTCTCCAGATAAACCTGGTTTATCTGCAGAAACCTCACTTTTCTGGAGAAAAACCTGGTTTATCTGAGATTTTGGAACGCGAAAATCACCACAATTAGATAAACCAGGTTTTTCTCAGATAAACTTGGTTTTTCTCCAGATAAACTAGGTTTTTCTCCAGAAAGGACAAAGGCATCAGATAAACTAGGTTTTTCAAAAACCATTCTTTTCAATGGAAAATCAATCCAGAAAAACTTGGTTTTTCAAAAACTAGCATTTTCTGAAGAAAAACCAAGTTTTTCTCAGAAAAACCAGGTTTACATGGAGAAAAACTAGGTTTATCTGAGAAAAACCTGGTTTATCCAATTGTGGTGATTTTCGCGCGCCATACACGGTTACGTTATCGTTATCTTTCAATTTTGAAACAAGTGTCGAACAGCTTTTTTGGGACGCCCTGTAGAACAATTACTTTTCACTTCAAGTGATATGATACTGGAAACAAGTGAAAATAAAGTAAAATCATGCCAGGGACTTCCTGTATTAAAATAATATTTTCTTACCAAGTTTTCCCAGTATTCAACTGGAGCTTCTTCATATTTTAGCGATCAGAGTGTTGCTTCGTTTGAGCAGAATCTTATCAAAAACACGTGTATTTGAATACCGGTAAAAATTTGGTAAGAAAGTATTTACTTTAATAAAGGAAGTCCTTTGCGTAGTCTTACTTTATTTTCACTTGTTTTCAGTATCATAAGACTTGAAAAGTATTTGTTCTAGATATCGCAGATGGTGAGCGTGAAGACTATGACGAAACTCGAAAAGAAACTCGTGAGACACTCTGCACATTCCTTTGTTAATAGACTTTTGATTACAGTGGCATTCAAAGTCGCAATTGGCGCCTTGTTGACAGCTATTAACAAAAGGCTTTGTTTTGAAAAGGGGATTAACAACACCGTTTTGCTGGAGCAATGTGAACGTCTATCGTTTTCATAGCGTATCTATTTGATAACGGAGCAATGTGAACGGGCAGCGTTTCCATCAACAAAAACGGATAGAAATGAAAACGGAGCAGTGTGAACCAAGCCTCAGTTCTGGCCCAAATCCCTAGTTTCCTATAAAAGTACGTGTATTTGGGCAAAGGCATTGAAAAAATTGATGTTTTTGATGTTTTCCTACCACAGTTATTTTCAAGCATTGATTATTGTACTTTAAAGGAGTCAGCAAACAAAAAACCTTCGATTCTTATCAATTGAGTTTACTGACATCAGCAGTTTAAGGATGACGTCACATTGACCGCCATTTGGGTCATGTTGGCAAGTTTTGGAGCTTTTGCCTGCGGAGGTTGTTAAAAACGCGTAGAATAGCATTATGCAATTCTTTTTTAGCATTTTGAGCCATTTATTACAATTCTTTGGAAAACAACACAGCTCGAAGTAGTGATGACATCAATTTTTTAATCAACTGTCTATGAACAACTTTACGTAGCATATTTGAATTGGAAATTAATAATACAGCCATTGAGTAGGGAAAAGTGAATCACACTATCTTCATTCCTTTTTTGGAACAACTTAAGTGGAGAGCTATGTGTTTCGATATTTTTCGGCGTTATGACATTTTAATGAAGTGGACAGACCCAAAGCCGCCAATCGGCTAAAGGCTGATTTCCAGTTAGTGGAATTTTCCAAGCGGGCGGAATTGCTATTGTTTGCGAGAGAAAATGTCACTCTGAAATGAAATAGATAGTTACGAGTTAGCAACCTCTTATTATCTAAAATTCCGCCCGTTCGGACAATTCCGTTTACTGGAAATTGGCCTTAAGAATGGTTAGTGCTAGAGCCCTGCCTGCCAAGATTCAATGATTTCCCATTAGTCCAAGACTATTTGCAGAGCAAAGGGGGGGGGGGGTGGAAAACACGTAGGATTAGGTTTAACTAATCTTTTCCAAGTAAAGGAGCTTCTTAATTTTTTAGAGATCCGAGAGTGAGTTTCTTATTGTGTATTCCATAGAAGCAGGTAATATCAGGTTATCGTTAATGGTAGCTACTGATATCTAAGTTTCATTTCTGAGAAATTAATGTTACCATACTTTGACGAGTCTGAACCGAGTGTTACCCATGACATATAGTTGGGTTGTTTGGTATCATAAGTGGGAAATGGTCCATTGAGGCTTGAAGTGTAACAACTTCCATACCACCATGCGCCTTTATAGTTATAAGCACAGTTCCCATTATACGCATCTTTATCTTTATTATGAGTCGAGAATGGTCTCAACGTGTGGTAGCTCAGAGAATCGCCAGCTGTTCCTGAATAATCTCCAACCGTCAGCTTAAAGAAACTTGCCTCATTTCCGATTGAAAAAGTACGGTAAACTGCATGGTAGGTTTTGGAATCTCCGATACGCTTCAGGTCGACCCTTAGAATAGGATTTTTCCCTGGAGCAGCTAGCATGTGTAGCTTGTCTAGACCGAGCCAAAAGTTTCCGTTTTGATTTCCAAAACCGGCTTTATAATCTGCCCAGTTGCGGAAGAAGTTTTCGGTTCCGTCTTTCCGACGCTGAAAGACAATCCAACCGCCTCCATCTGTCGTTATGTCACAAGGGGCATACAAAACGTTTCCTCCTTGCAGCAATAGAGGATAAACTTGGTTGACCCTGTAGCCTTTGTCGTATACGTCTTTGCAATCTGTTGAGGAAATTCAAGAATTCATGACAAGTCATTTGGAAAGTAAGATGGACGGACCAGATGAAAGTCTGTCCGCAAGCTTGGATAGACCACAGGAGGCCCAGTCGCGTATATTGTGGGGCCGAGCTTTAACTGAGGCAATTTATGTTGTGTTGTTTTCCTAACTGCAAAATAAGTAACACTACTTGTTCTTTGAATTGAAGTTAAATGAAATTCATACCGTTGAATGGTTGACTGTTTATATCTGTGTCTTTCTTCTTGCTACCGTATCATCGCAACATCTTGCCGGCATGGCAACATCGGTCCTGTTGCTGTTGTTGTACTGCTATGACGCAACATTGTTGTTTGTGTTTGTTGCGTTGTATCCTATGATAACAGTAACAAGGAATGCAGCTTGTTTACCTGCAAAAGTCTAACAACGGTTTTGTCCTCGCTCTATCTTGGCGAATTTTGCATCAAAATGTTCCCCAGCTTTTAAACTTTGTACTCAATGCATTTGTTCTCACTTTCCTCCGCGAAATGATGTGAAACAAACGCGAAATAAAACATATTTCCACGGCCGTTTGAAATCTAACGAAGGTCGACTTTTGTCTCATAATCTAACGAAACTGTTGTTAGACTTTTCTAGGTAAACAAGCTGCATTCCTTGTTACTATTATAATAGGATACAACGCAACAAACACAAACAACAATGTTGCGTCATAGCAGTACAACAACAGCAACAGGACCGATGTTGCCATGCCGGCAGGATGTTGCGATGATACTGTAGCAAGAAGATAGGCAGAGATAAACAGTCAACCATTCAACAGTATGAAGTTTATTTTACTTCAATTCAAAGAACAAGTAGTGTTACTTATTTTGCAGTTAGGAAAACAACACAGCATAAATTGCCTCAGTTAAAGCTAGGCCCCACAATATACGCGATTGGGCCTCCTGTGGATAGACCAAGAAGGCATAGGAGTGGGTGAAGCAACCAAACAGACTGCATACGGTAGACACAGGCCGAAAACAATGTTATTTACAGATTTGTTTACGATTTGATGACAGAGCTCCTTTTATCTTTAGAAATGCCTATGAGACATGGAATTTGAGGTTGAAATAGGGGACTTTTAACAGACTTATAGGGTATGGTGCCCGTAGTAGAATCCAGTCTACGATTACTTTTATCGCACAAAGGCATTAGTTTACCAGACGTGGATCTGGTTTGAAGAGTTTGATTTGAATCCTTCCTGAATGGTGTCAACTCATCTTTATAGCCGTAACTTCGGAGAAGACGGAAGATAAACAAGTCGAGTGAAATATTACGAGATGTACCTTTTTTGACGATGAGTCGTTAACTGCATGGCGATCATAGAAGAGTTGGAAGTGAACTTACTCGGTTTCTTGGTTTGTACTGACGTCAGTTGCTATGCATGTGAATGTCCTAATCAGATGGGAAGATATGCAAGCTTGGAGTGTCAAATAAGATCCCATTCAATTAGAACTAGTCCAATGTATTCATTTATAAGGACCAAATTTACTGTATGGGGTGTGTCTTATCCTAAATTTGCTACGGAGTGAAGTAAGATTGAAATACCTTTAAAATTTCCAAGGAGAGTTTGAATGCATTTGTATCCGGGACATTGACATGCATCTATGCATGTTGTTGCTGTTGGACATGGTTTCTGTGCTTGGCAATGCTTTCCTATCTACAAGGATAGAATAATAATCTGTTCTTGTGTTGACCACAAAGTTTTGAAGTTAGATTTATGTCATCCAAATATAAATATTGGCTGTTGACCAGAAATCAGCCCGTAACTGTCAATATTGAATGTGCCCCGGAAAGAGGACATCCTCGATGCCATTTACTTTGTTAAGTTGCTCCTTCCCCTGGGACAATGATAATGTCGTTCATGAAACGTATTGGGAAAGCATGAGAACGTCAAATGTTTGTAACTCTGCATTTTTTACCGCAGGATTACCGCTGAAACATTTTTTGTCCGAAACTGTTTCGTCTGAAAGTATACTCACATTCATTTCATTGTAGTCCGTTGTTCTGTATGTCCAGTCAGCTTCTGAAGTTAGCGTGACATTGTCAAATGGATTCTCACTAGACTTACTGACCAGTGTGCATTTCAGATGTTTGGTATTAACTGATTTGCAGGCTTGTTTATGAATACATGCTGTTTCACATTCTTTAACTGTCAATCCTTGCAGCTTCGCCAATGTGTGTCCAGTCAAGGCATAACCAGTTCTGATAATGCTGAAATTTCCATATTCTTGGCATGGTGTTCTTAATATATGACCAATGAAGTTTCTTGTGAGCCACGAGAGAATGACACTGTTAGAATGAATTTTATAATATTAATCCAATTCTATTTTTGATAGTGTTTTCTCAAGCATAGCCATGGGATCTTTACAAAACTGAAATATTACATGTGTAAGAAGTTATGGCCCGATTCTTTCAACTGAATTGAATTCTAAGGGAACTCTGTGTAATTTGCCAGAATTCCAGTGAGAGCATTTTGATATCAACTTCATGTTTGGAAATACAGCGTTTTAAGGTTTTATGCAAGGATGTACGAGTTGAGATATCTATAGTTTTGACAAACATTAACAAGACTATAAATTCTGAATTGATTGAAAAAAAACCAATAAGATCAATACAAGAAATACTCAGTTTTAAAGGTCTGCAAGATGGTAGTGAGCAAAAGTCTCAAGTCCTTACGGGCTACAATTTAGCAACTTGATGATACCACGTTTTTAAAGCTAGCATAAATTTTGAAAACACTGTTATTCTGAAGTTAATGATAATATCAAGCTGGGATTGTGGCAAATTACCCAAAAAGTTTATTTAGATCATTTCACGACTGGTTTGCTTTATACCTAACACAACAAAAGACACTTGAGTATCACGTGAACATCACACTTGAGCCACTGACTGACTGATCTCAAACAAAGGTCATCCAATCAACAAGCCCCAAATGTTTTGTCGGCAACTTCAAAAAAGTTGCAGAGCCAGAACATACTCCTTCTGTCAGCAATACGCGTTTCATCGCACACTCTTCAATTTGGTTCATGTGAAGAACAAATAAATGATACGACTGGGCTTTTTTGATAAATGACACGACTGGGTAGATCATTTCAGTTGATAGGATAGAGTATTAGCATTTTAAACGATTTATTTAAAGATTTTGCAAAGACTTGACGCTTATGCTCAGTATCAGCTGTTATGGTTTGAAAACTAACCAAAATTTGCTGTTGCAACTGAAGTCACACTCGAATTTTCTCGTGGAGGGATCAAGGACCAAAAGTAATTAGTTTTTAGGAGTGATTTTTGTTCGATACTCGTGAGCTACATTGCTGTCAGCTGCACATTATTTCAATTTATAACAAACTAAGGTCTGGGGCTAGTAAACAGTTTCTTAAATTTTGAACTATTTTACCACCAAAGTTTTCTTTCTTTTATTCTTAATGCAGGATGCGTAGAGTCCATTTAGCTTCCTTAAAATGGCTTGTAAATTACTTAGTAAGATTTGAAAACAAGTAAATAACATAATTTTCACTAAATATAATGACCAGCCAGTTGCTATTACTGTACAATGTCAAAAAATTGTAACATGGGAAAACTAATACTGCAAATTACAAATCAGCTTTTTACATTCGGGTTGAATAGTTTCCTGAATTTCAAAAAGTTCAGCATACCATTTCTTATATGCTGTTTCTTATAAAAAATGCGCATACAACTAAATAGAGGTCAGGGGGTAGGTTAGGAATAAGCATTATTATAGGCATTGTCATAGAATGAGAGAGATGACGGGGGGAATCCTTAGCACCGGTACAAAACTCATAAGATACCAGATCCCACCAAAATTAGAAGTTTTGGTATCACCAATTTTGGGGAAAGAGCTAATAACTGATAATTAATATAGTACAGTTTATCGTCAATGTGAGGAATTTTGAAAGAGGTCTGCTTCAATTCCTCGTGAGGCCAATGGGCAAGATCAAACCATTCCTGAACACGTCACCTTGGCATCTGTGTCACTCTCTGCACTATCAAAGGCTAAAATTTGTTATAGGAATGCCAAAGACATCCATTGATGAAATTGTTATTGTCACCGACTCATAGGCTTGGTACCGGTTCCACTAGTTTTGGTACCAGGTTCCTTCCAGCACCTTTGCAAAATGTTGTACCAGGTACCACCCCTCTGGTATCATGGTAGTACTACCCAGTCATCCCCCTTTAGAATGCCATCGAATCTTCTTGAGTTGAGTTTAACTGTACTTTCTTACCTGACCAGAATCCAAGAGGCGATCATTCTTGGTGCTCTGTTTACTATCCTTCATCGCGTGATGCATCAAGGGACTATTTTAGTAATCAGCAGTTAAGGTTCATACCACCTTGAAACTCTTAGCTGAAACAAAATACCATGAATTGAGCAAACTAACAAACAAGTCAAATTTCACCATGCTGAGATGCCTGAAATCTAACCAGCGGGGTATTGCAGGTCTGTTTTAGTTTGGATTTCATCTGTAATAGCTGATAGCTGTCAGGGCACTGCATATTGCAAAAAATTGTGGTCAAAGTATTTCTGTACTTTGTCTTGTTTACTTCATAGAAAATATTTTCTCCTATGTTTGTGGGGCTCGTAGAAGCTGACAGTATACAGTTTTTACTTTTTAGTCACCTTCATGTCTATTATTCGATTTTTGGCCATAAAATTGGCGGTTGTACTGTTTTTGTTAGGTCCATCTAAAATTTTATAATACAAGGTTACAAATTTCTATACTTTCTAATTACTTTACGACTTTTCCACACTACAGGGACGATACCTCAAGGAGCAACGGACAATGACTACCCTGTCTGTGGTCTTAACATAAAGAGATATCCAACCTAATTGCAAACTAAATATACAATTACAGATAGCTACACATAAACGATCACCACAGACTACAGGTAGATACTGACGCCTGTTTCACGTTAAATACCAGGCCTTTGGTAGGATTAAGGATCAAGGTGCCTTTATCGAAATATGCATATTTGAATATCTATATGATATCTTACACAGATATTCAAATTCACACAATATATGCCTTCCATCAAACGTGAAACAAACATAGTACAAAATGACAAAGAGAAATAACAAAAGGACTTAGTAACTTCGTGGCACAAGCAAAATCAAAATTGTCCTAGCCAAACCGACCAGTTTTGTGAGTGAAGTCTATGGTCAGTTGGAGAATGATTTTGTTAACGTCATCAGGGAAATCTTTATCACCATACAGTAAAAGTTGCATCAGAGTGTTTCTGGAGAGACTATCAATTTTCGCAAGGGGTCGTGATAGTTCAGCAACTCCAGCGAGAAGATCTCGTCGTTGAATGTCAAATGAAGGGCAAAGTAACAAAAAGTGCTCCATTTTTTCAAAGCCATAATTCGTAGGGCACATTGGATTTATGGTATCTCTAAAGTTGTGCTTGAATTTGTGAAAGTTTAACTTACTGAGACCAGCCCTTATTCGGGAGAGATATGATAGGCCTATTGGATCATGAATACCGAAGACAGATTTTGGAGGTGGGCGAATTTTCGATGGAAGCTTTGTTTTAAACACGGCAGCAGACGGAGCAAGCCTAATTTCTGGATCAAGTTTATTTCACTCAGATATACAGTTTGGATAGAGGCTAGATTGAAATCTTTCTGTCCTTGCCCTTACTTACGCAATCAGATCCTGGTTGCGAAGAGAGTAGTTTGACTGACGAAGTAAAGGGATAGTTTCCTATGTGTAAGAAGGAGTGAGATTATTCATTACAGTTTCTCGGTTCCTGCCTCTCTCAATAGTTTGCAGACTTCTTCACTAAATATGTTTCGACAAGGCAAGTTGATACAAAATTAAGATGCAGCTACGAGGAAATATCAAATTCGATTTAATAATTGGGAGAATTCTCATAACTTTTACTTTCAACTGCCTTTTTGAGACAAAAACCTTTCCTTTTTACATCTTCAAGGCAGGTTTGGATCGAGCGTCCAGATCTGGTAAATTTGTAAAGGAAGCAAAAGCATAACAGCATAGGGCTCGAATCTTTGCAAAACTTGAGAATTAAATGTGTAAAATGTTATTACCTTATCCTTTCAACTAAAGAGATTGAAGGGAACTTGAGATCGTTTGCCATCATTGCAGAAAGAGCATTTTTGATATTATCAATATTTTCAGCGTCACAGCATTTTTAACAGTTCTGCTGGTTTTGAAGTTGTGATGTCATCAAAATGCAAAGTCGTAAACCATAAACGCTACAGACTTTTGCTTGCAACCATCTTTTAGATCTACAAAAACGGAGTAGTTCTTGTATTGGTCATTTTGACTTTCCTCAAACAGTTTACAATTTATGGTGCTCTTAATCTTTTTCAAAGCGACTGATACCTCCTCTCGTACACCCTTTCATAAATCTTAAAACCCTGTAATTCCAAAAAGTATGATGATATCGCAACTATCTGGAATTATTGCAATCGACCTGAAGTATCGTTCGATCTATTCAGTTGAAAGAATTAGGCAACAGCACTTTACACACGACATTTAAAAATATTGCAACGATTCGAGCCCTATGTTAAGCATGACCCACATTCTCGGTGTAACACTGTGTAACACTGTAACACGGTGTAACACGGTGTAACACGGTGTAACACGGTGTAACACGGTGTAACACGTTCTAGCTGCGGCAAGAAGTTGCTGGGATTTCAGAACATCTTTCTTTTCGGAGAGTTTATTATCGACAAATTGGCGCAAAGTGAGTTAGCAATGGTTCAGTTTATACAGAGTTAAGTGTTATTGGTCTTTTTGCTTTGTTTCTCGTTATTTCATTCATTTTAGGTAACTTTACTTTCAACTGAATATCAACGTTTAAAAACAGCAAACCTCGATTTGCAACTTCGCAAAGCCTCGCACTTTTGAGTTGTCACCACAAAATCAGCTAACGCTGACTGAAAATGCCAAGAAACAAGGCCGGAAGACAGATAAAGCTTCTCGTGTTTGCGCTAAATCATTTCTAACTCGCTTTGAGTAGAATTATCTTTGATTAATTCTCTGAAAAGTGTTATGAAATGTGAAGCTAGTTCTTACCACAGCTAGCATCGTTATACCGAGAACAGGGGTCATGCTTTTTTTCCTTCACAAATTTATCAGATTTAGACTGCGTTCACATGATGCCGGCACATTTTGAAAACGGTACAAAATGTGACGGTAGCAAAATTTGAGCTAACGTTCACACGATGCCTGAAAAATCTGAAAACGGTACGAAATTTGACAGTAAGAAGCTCTTTACAAGACTTTGATGCGATAGAAAGGTATCTACACCCTAAGTGTCGATCAGTCTTGTGCCAAAAGCGTCAAAAACTGTTCTATTTTCGTCAGTTTCAAGTGTTTATACGATGCCGTTTCCAAAATGTGCCGGTTAGAGTTCAATTTTCAAAGTCTACCGTTCCAAATGTGCCGGCAAAAAATGTGCCGTTTTCGTGTGAACGGGAGGCCTATCCGTCACATTTTTCACCGTTTTCAAAATGCGACGGCATCGTGTGAACGCTGTCTTAGGAACTCGATCCATACCCTTTAAGAAGTAAAAAGGTCTATTGGAATCAGCTTTCAGTTTCTGGTGCTCGCAAAAACGATACGGCGACACTCTTTCGACAAAGAACCGAAGTTACAAATGCAAAGCGCAGAAAGGTATTTTAATGGAGTTGGTTGAATTCAGAAGCAGTGAAAAATGCCGCAATTTATCAAACGTTAAATGTTCTAAATGTTCACAGAAAGAGACATAAGACATATTGCATTCTTAAGGGTGTTGCTTTGAGGATCAATTTGAATTTAGGAAAGCATACCGGGTGAGTCAATAAAAATGCCCGCCGTTTGAAAAAATCCTTTTCCCTGAATATCACGGCAATGATGTTGAAAACTGTCTTGTTTTATCCCCGATATGTCAAATTAGGTCCAGTAATTTACCCGGCTTTAATCGGTCATTCCTTCCCGTCAAAATAGGAGATTTTCTGCAGAAAGCCCCTTTCGAAAACCTGCAAAGACGACCCGGGGGGGCGGGCACTTCGATGTTTTCGGTACCGGGTTTGTGCCACTGGACAGGGTATAGTTTTCACCATTCTTGCTCCCGAGCCGGGTATCGTTTTCTGCAAAAATGCTCCCTAAAGGGTATACTCTTTTCAAATCTTTGCTCCCAGACAGGACTACAGTGCACTGTGAGCCAGAATTGCAAAATATGGGAATAAAGTCGAAAAATGAAGTTTTGAATATAAAATCCTTTTTACACCATTTTTATTGAGCACACCCTGGGGGTCAATGTAAAAAAAAGATATTTCAGATCGGTCAAGGGATCGTCAAGTTATTGATTTTTGAACTTTGGCCTAATTTGTTTGTTTATTTACATTACTGTTTCCGGAATAGTGCTGTTTTGAGTGCAGTTTTTAAATCATCATTTCTCCATCCAGGAAAGTCTGAAATTCTTCATTTTTGCCTCGCTTGAAACTACTTGCCTCGCTTCTTGTACTTCAAAGTAATACCAAGACATGTTTTAATTCCGTTCTTTTGGTACTTTTTAAAACAATTTCATAATGGCGGGTTTTGAGAAATCGATGGGCTTAAAAAGTTAATTGTGAAATTTAGCACTGAATACAAAAAAATTGTATCAAATTGCATGAACAAAATAACTTCTATGATTTAGAGCCACTCCCACCTGCATCCCGGTGCCAAAGTGCTTGTACAGATTCGTGACCATAAAAATTTTCTGACCGTTCAAAACTTTTCGGTGGCCACTTTTGTGTTCTTTGTAACATTTTAAACAAATCTTAGAACATAGGCCCACTAAGTGAATTTACAAAGACCAAACATCATTCATGTGGTCCAGAAACAAGAAAAGCAACATTCATACCAGCTTACAAAGTACAACGTTGCGTAAAATTGATGATTTACAAGTTTTTCTATTTTTATTATGACGAGGAATAAGCAAAAACGCTATTTTTTCGCAAAAAAATCTATCTAAAGGGGTGCAATTAGGCTAAGAGCAAGGAAATTTATTGATTTGTATTGTAAAAATCACATTCTAGCAAGGAAAAGCATAAAAATTCAGAACTGAAAATTTTTTCGTCAAACATCCTTCAAAAATGCATAAAAATGTAGGTACCACCTGAAAAATTTGAATGGATGTTGATTTGTTATGGTCACGAATTTGTACAAGCCCTTTTGCAAAAAGATGCAGGGGAAGTGGCTTTAAATCATAGAATTTATTTGGTTCATGCAATTTGATACAATTTTTTATATTCAGCGTTGAATTTCAGAATGAAATTTTTAAGCCCATTGATTTCTCCAAAACCCGCCATTATGAAATTGCTTTCAAAAGTATCAAAGTGAAGGCATTGTATAGCATATTTGGAAATTATTTCAAAGTATATGAATAGCAGTTTTATGTGAGACAAAAATAAAGAATTTCGGACTTTCCTAGATGGAGAAATGAGGATTTAAAAACTGTCCTCAAAACAGCACAATTCCGGAAACGGTAATGTAAACAAACAAACAAATTAGGCCAAAGTTCAAAATCAATAACTTGACGATCCCTTGACCGATTTGAAATATCTTTTTTTTATATTGACCCCCAGGGTGTGCTTAATAAAGATGGTGTAAAAACAATTTGATATTCAAAACTTCATTTTTTTCTATTTCTTCCATGGCCTGGATCACAGTGCAGTGTATTTTCGTGATCCTTTGCTCCCAGACAGGTTGTGGTTTTTTGCCATTTTGCTCTCAGACGGGGGTATTTAAATTGAGGAAAATGCTCCCAGACAGGGTGAAAATCACAGCACCTCAAAGGCACACACCCGTACATATTAGGACCAAGTGCCCCCCCCCCCGGGAAAAACGAGCGAAAACAGCAAGCAAAATTTCCCTTTGTTCTCCTTCCTAGCAATAATTACTCTAGGATGTGCTCATGTATTTTGTCCTCATGGGAAAATAGAATCCCCCTAAATAAGTTCTTCACACCAGGGGGAAGACTTTTCAACCACCCAAAATCAAAGCATGTGCTAAAGGGTGCTGAAAGTCATTGCTGTGAGGTAAACACATTAGGGACTTTTGCTTTCAATTTTAGCACGTTTTTTAAGGTTTCTCAAAGGGATTCATTGTAGAAAATTGCCTACAGAATCTGAACGGAGTAACCGATTTTAGCCAGGAAAATTTCTAAAAATAATTGAACATGTTAGCTATTTAATTAATCAGATATTGCAAAATATTAATGCTTACACACTCAGGGAGCAGTAGCCTTTCAAACGCCGGGCGCTTTTTTTGACTCACCTGGTATCATGCTATCAGCGTCTTCCAATTAGCGAAAGTTTTAGGTTCATTACCTTGTTTTGAAACACACTACGAAATTACAGTACACAGACTTTGAAGCAGATTTTCTGTCGCTTGGAAGTCTTTGACTTGGTTGGTTGTGCTGGAAATTATTCTTGTGATTATGTATGACGTAGAAGTTGATATGAAATTGTAGAAGTAAGAGTCCTGGGCAAGATTTACGAGGTATCAAAGCTATTGTTCAAAGTGTCGGATGTGTCAAAAAATTTCACACATTTAGGGGCTATGAAATAAATCACTATGAGGCAAATATTCAAAACCGAAATGCCAATCTATCAGTCAAAGAATAACTTTGATGAGGAAGTTTTGTTTGGTAAAATCGCTCATCATTTAGATTCAGAAGTTAGGAAAATGTTGCTAAGTGGCATGTCTGGGAACAAGGCTTCCATATTCCATTTGGTCAGTAATTTACTTGTTATTGAAATAAAGATTCTATTTCTGACACTGGCACACTGACCATGTAAACTTCAATGCCACATAAATCATGGACTAGAATGAAACGTGGAATTTTCGATTCCCATACAAACCCCTTACAAGAATTCTTCTAATTGTTAAGTCTTGAAGCTGTGTGATTTTACCAAACAAAATTTCTCATCTAAGTTGGCCTTTGAATGACAAATTAACGGTTTAATTTTGAATATCAGTCACATACTTTTTATGCCATTGCCCGCCAAACACATTGGGCTGTTTTAGCAAGAAGACGCGCGAGTCAAGAAGACCCCAGCATAATTCAATTGCTCGAGGATGTAAATTAGAAAGTGAAATCAACTTCAAAACTTTTTTGCGAGTCTCGAGAGACTTATTGTGCGTTCTATTCTGATTGTGAGTAGCTTTCTGGTAGGGAAAAGGCTGGGAAATTAGAATATTTTAAGATATAAAAAAGTAGCTACTTTTTCAAGACTCCTCGTCTTCCCGCTAACAGAGCCTATTATCTTTTTTTTTTTTTTTACTGTAGGGTTTCAAGCTATCATTTCAAAACGTAATTTTGCACAGTTTTGTAGCATTGCTGAGAATAATTTGAGCACCATGAATGCCACTTAGCTTATAGCTTTGCAAGCCGTTGCTACGTAGTAGTCAGCAAGATAGGATAGAATTGATAATTTAGATATGACGCAGTACGAGTATAATTAATTTTTTATGGGACTGAGAGGATATTGAATGCCTAACTCTGTTTGAGAAACACCATGTTGTAAAGACAAACCCAATATTCAAAGCTGGCGTATTGGGTCACAGGAGGCCCAATCGCGTATATTGTGGGGCCTAGCTTTAACTGAGGCAACTTATGCTGTGTTGTTTTCCTAACTGCAAAATAAGTAACACTACTTGTTCTTTAAATTGAAGTAAAATGAACTTCATACCTTTGAGCGGTTGACTGTTTATCTCTGTGTCTTTCTTCTTGCTACAGTATCATCGCAACATCATGCCGGCATGGCAACATCGGTCCTGTTGCTGTTGTTGTACTGCAATGACGCAACATTATTGCCTGTGTTTGTTGCGTTGTATCCTATTATAATAGTAACTCTTCTATACACATACCTTCTCTTAAAAGCCTCCCTTCGCCTGCACCAAACAAGAGTTTGCCGAGCTGGTTTCAGGGCAACTTTGTGGCTTCGTTTGTTTTCAATTTCTGCTTGAGAGAATTTCTTTTGTCTGCATTGGTTAATTGCTTTGAATTGAGGTGTGAACCAAAGCGACTGATGCTATTGTATTACAAAATCTGCCCTTGTTTAACTGAGGGGGATAACAAACAGTGCGATAGAGGGATAACATTGTGTCGATAGAGGGATAACATCAGTATATGAGGGGTTGTTCAGTATTTTGCTTGGATAACATCGTGTTGACAGGGGGATAACATAAGATATATTAGGGTTGTTCAGATAGGGATAACTTGCAGTAAGGTACAGGGATAACATCGTGTCGATGGGGCCATTTGAAGCTGGTTTTGTTTCTCAGAGGGATAACAAACAATGCGATAGAAAGATCATGTGCACTGATGACAAAATCGGACAAAATTGTCTATTGCTTTCGAGTCGGGGGTTGTTGTGTGCTGGAAGCATTGCTTAGTTCAGGTAAATTTATCATTCATTCACCTTCCTGATATTTGTTGTCACTATCGCATTGCTAGGTATTATTATATTAACAAGACATTGTTTTCCTAATGGGGTCATTAATCCTACGACGGAGAATTGATGGCCACAACTTGGGATGTGACGAGGAACGAAAAATATTCTTTTGGTGCTAAATCTCTTACTTAATGTTTTCTATAAACATCATTCTGGTGTTCAGTCTTTTTTTCAACCTAAAACAGAACACATTAGCCTTCGCATAGGCCTATTACTCAGAAAAGTATGTTCTTCTTTTGAATAATAGGGACATAGGTCTATGCCTATAGTTAGAATACATTGGATGTAGTATGAATTGAAAGGGAATCAACAAGAATTGATTATAGACTGCGAGGGGTAATTCACTGATTTTTTTTCGTACACCTCCCTTGAAATCACAAGAAAATCACATACAAAATCACAAAATCACAAGCAAAATCACATATAGAAAGCACCAAAAATCACAAATTACTGAAAAATTACTGGAAAATCACACGAAAAAATCATTAGAAATCACTAAAAGCACAAAGAATCACAGAAAAAAATCATGTGATTTCAAAATCACAAAAATCACGTACGCTATTTTGAGATGTGATTTGCCCCTCGATAGACTGATGTGACTCAAGTGACTAATTATTAATCTGCAACTTGGATGTTGCAGTCCGAAGGATGCTTATTTCTTCTGCGAGGGAATTGGATGTGGCAAAGGATATGGAGACAGGAGGAGTCTGAAAAGACACATTGTATCAGCGCACACTACGACCGTTTTTAAATGTGATAAGTGCAAGAAAGTATTTTCCTATGCATCAAGTTTATCCAGACACAAACTGCTTTGTAGCTAGAAACCAAACCACCTTGTCTGGTGGTGTGGAACCTTTGTCAGCTTTGAACATTTATGGTAAGGAACCGCCTCCCCTTTGTATAAATAGCAGGGAAACTTTTAACTGGCAATGGCGCAGAATTGTGTTACACTGCGATTAGATCACACATTATTCTCATCAATCATTTTCGTTTGTTGATACAAAATTTCAGGTACCGTAAAAGCTTCATTTAGCCCTTCCTTCTCTAATAAGCACCTCCCATCTGAGGCAAAACTTTTGAATTACAGAAATTACCAAAGATTTTTCATTTATTTTGCTAAACGGGCTTTCACCTTTGTTTTGATGTGGTTTAGGACAAAAATTGTGTCGAATTTATTCATTTGACTCTGGAGTGTCCGAAATTAAATAAGCCCCCCCCCCCCCACGGTAATATGCGAAAGTGTAATGACTTGCTGTGACCAGTGTCGGCAGGACTCTCGGTTTCTAATACAAGGAAACTGGTACTTGACCATTCCTGTTGTTGTTTGACTAAACAGCTTCTACTTGAAATTCAATTCAATTTTTTCGAATTCCGCAGCAAGACCTTTCCTGCTCTTCGGAGCAGGCGAAGGGAGGTTTGCGAACGTTTTCTAATGACCTCTTCTTTTGCGGTGCTTGCAGCAAATATTCACGAAATTCTTCATCCATTTACAATCGAGCATTGATAACATTGCAAACGACTCCACGGAGTGACGGAGTTTGATGCAGTTCTTGTTTATCCGAAAGTGCTGTTCACTGCACATGACCCCCGATTTTTACAAAAACACATTAAGGATTTCTAAAGATATTCCTCAAGCGAACAAGTTCATCCCTGTACCTTACTGCAAGTTATCCAGGGGCGGATCTAGGGGGTGGCGAAGGTCGCTCAAGCCACGGTCAGAATTTCAAGACATTTTTTTCCGACAACCTTTTTTGACCTATCAAAGAAAGATATCTGATATTATCCAAATAACCACCACAATTGTCCTCAGTGGGCTCAAACCTCAAAAGCGATCATTTCTCTCATTCAATTCAATAAACAAGCTTCACGAAGTCCAAAATCGTAACCAATCCTACGGCAGCTGCAAAATCTTTTCAGCCAATCATTGAGTTACTTTTAAAAGATTTGAAAATTGGCGGGAGCCACACTTGGCAGATCTGAGCCACGGTCGCCTGGATTCAACCAATCATCGTGCGGCAAAATCAAGCGAAAAATGGCGGGAGCCACAGAAAGCCACTCTTCATTTTGAAAAACAGAGCAGGCCAATAGAAATTAACATGAGACAACCATCTACCAATCCAGTGAAACTGTGTCCCAGTCTTCTGCTGCTTGGCACAGTGTGATTGAATTATGATCTATCTCTTGTGTCCTGCATAATAATAATGGCTGCCCACAGTGAAGGTGTCGTGTCATAAAGTTGCTGAATATCTTAGAAGAAATGGACAGGGAGAGCTGTAATGTCTACAGTGACAATGCCTGCAGACTTTGGATGATGCAAAGAGCTGCGGAAATATACCTAGTTGGACGATGCTGTATTTGTATTGACGCAACGGGAACTATGGCCTAGTTTGGCCTAGTTCAGTAGGTTGGTATTATCACATATTATCAAGGGTGAATTGCGATGAGAACTGCATTTTAATTCATGGTTTTAATCAGAACTTGAGACTTTGTGCAAGCTTTATGGGTTTAGAATATTGATGACACCAACATCATCACGTTACAAGGTACACAGTTTAACAATGATTTCACTGAATGATAATAGTTGGAAGGAAATATTTCGGAGCTGTTATCCAGGAACTATTTTATCAAAAGCAGTCAGCAGGGGCCCAAAAGAAAACATCCATAGTGTTAGTAAACCTTTCAAAGACCGGAATCATTAAATCACCTCCCGAGATTCTGTTTTGAATCTTGAGATAACAAGAGCAAATGTGCCCTCGCGAAAGGAAAGTCACCTTCATTATATTGAGAAAGCTGCACACATTGCTAAAAAAGAAGCCGCTAAAAACCGAGGGGCATCCAACTCCTAGAAATCTCGTTGCAGCAATCCTTTTTGTTTTCAACCAAAATCCACCAAAACCTGTAAATGCCTCTTGCCAAATTGTGAAATGCCGCTTGCCAAAAACAGTAAAAAACTGCAAGTTTGAGATGATTAACAGTACACGTTTTTACAAGAAACTTGTTTGTAAGAAAAGAAACTTGTACAAAGATATCCCTCTATATATCTGAACAACCCTAAAATATCTTATGTTATCCCCCTATCGACGCGATGTTATCCAAGCAAAATACTGAACAACCCCTCATAAACTGATGTTATCCCTCTATCGACACGATGTTATTCCACGACGGTAATTTTTGAACCACACCCAATGGAGAAATCACTTCAAATATGCTCAGTCCTCGAAAGTACTTATTGACTGATTGATAGATAAACTGAAGAGCAATGCTTGCACTACATCATGGTGAAAGGTTCTTCATGGCTCTAAAATACAATTTCTTCAGGAAATGATAATGGTGGCCACAGTGGCAAATAAGAGTAAGAGACTAGTTGCACTCAAAACTCTTCGCTGCACATTTCTAATTTTGATATCTTCAACTCCAAAATTAAATTGGCCAGCCTCATCGGAACGAAAATCATATTCGAGGCACAAAACTGTGGTTCCGAGAGCTTGCTCCCCAGTGCTCCCGGGAAAATTTTCTATAACCACGCCCTCTAGATCGCTGGAAAACGCACTATTTTTGGATTACTTGCCTTCGAAAGAGGCAAAAGATCACGACTGATGGGGGTCTTTCGCAGAAAATTTTGAAAATAGGACTTCAATTTGTTAGCAAAACTAAATATCTTGATAGATTCTAGTAAATTCTTCAAATATAGTTAGTTTGAATATTCATTTAGATGAGCTTGAAACTTTCAAAGCCTGTTTCTTACAAAATGAATGAGTTTCAGCAAATTATTGAGCGAGGGGTCGAAGCCCCCATGCCCTCCATATCCGATGGGTCTGACTGAGAATGAAACTGCTGAAAAGGGAATGGGGTAAGGAGTTGCCAGAACGACTGTTGAGGCAATTTGATCTCCTGATGATTAAATGGGGAGGGGGGGGGGTTCGATGTAAGACCTATGCGAGTCAGGGGGCACCATGGGGTAGTAGCAGGAGAACTGCACTAAAGCTCCCATGGTCACACCTCCTATGGTGCGAAGTATTTCTCTGAAACGTGATTTTGTGCAGTGGCATAACAAAGCAGCTTCAGCCCTTATTAACTTGGCTTGTGGTCAACTCACAAAACATTTAGAGCCCAATTTAGATGAACCCTAAACTATTCAATGCAAATCAACACGTAATACGTAATCCCAGGGGGGGGGGACTTGGTAGTTCAAGGTGACGTACCCGTTGCAAAATTTAGGGTCTCAAATTCTGCGATTTACTACCTCTTAGGGTCATAAAATTTTAAAATTTACTACCGCTTTAGGGTTGTGAAAAGTGATATGATTAGTTCGTGGAGATTTAAGAAGTTTGACGAATTGAATTGTTGTTAGTAAGATTCTGTTAACGACAGAAATAACCGGTTATTCAGTCTCCTAATGTTTTGCAAACTTATCTAAGCAAATCGCAATGATCAATGATTGACCAGTGACATCACTGTCATATGCTCACGCTAGGAGAAGGTTCCCACATCCCAATCCCACCTTTACTCCTACACCTGTACTATTTCAAAGCATTTAAAGGTAATTTTCTTGTCCATGCCTGCTATACAATAGCACTATTGTTTCTGGAACAATCAACCTATTGTTATTGCTGCTAATTACTGAGAAAGTTACTACCGCTTAGGCTAAAAGCTACTACCGCTAAGGGTTCAGGGTTTTGCAACATTTTGCAACAACGGGTACGTCACCTTGAACTACCAAGTCCCCCCTGGGTACGTAATACGTTCTTTGCTGAAAATCGCATGCAATTTTGATGTGCCCTAAAGTATTCAATGCAAATCAACAGGTAAAACGTACTTGGCTGAAAATCGCACGGGGCCAGGCACTGTGCTTGACACCACTGTCTTTGTGCTAGATTTGAATTGGCTTATGAAAGAGACTAATTCAAAGGTGTTCTTTGATTGAACAAGAGCAGATAATGCACCACTTCTATTAACAGCCTCGTTTTGGAAATTATTCAAAATTCGTTGATATGAAATTTTGGAGGCCAAATTCGGATTTAGCACCCAAACTTTAGTCTAACCACAGGTCTTCATGTAGCTAGCAGTCGTGGTGTTAACTTTATGGCGACGTTAAGTTTGGAAATCTGTAAGGGATTTGACCGTGAAAATGACTCGGGGTGTAAAGTTTCACCCAGAACAATTCTTGACGGTCAAATCCCTTATAAATCTTTGAACTTTACATTGTCATAAAATCAACATCACAAATGCCAGCAGGTTAAAAATATGTAACTAGACTAATGTTTGGGTGCTAAATAATTTCCAAAACGAGGCTGCTTAATTGAAGTGGTGTATTATAGGCCCTATGTTCATTACTGTAATATTTCAATTTCTGCAAATTTTCGCCTCGAACTTTTGCAAAAAGGGCCCGTAATTTCTTTTTTACTTTAAATATCAGAGGGCCCGGGATCGCCACTTTGCCACCCGGGCCAGACCGCGCCTGGTTTCTGGTGTATAGTCTATCTTGCGTAGACTTTTCCCCAAGCTTTGTTATGCCTGTCTCAGAAAGGGGGTTTGGAGGAGTAAAGAATAACGAAGCAAAATGATGACGCGACGGAGTGAAATTATGAGAAACTATGGTATACATTTCATGTTGCCATGGGTTCAACGTCATCAGACAAGGAACGA
>OZ026583.1:11292336-11422336 GCA_964020215.1 Aurelia sp. 3 sensu Dawson et al. (2005) | reverse complement strand
TGATCTGCATGCCTGTTTCTGGATGCATGCCGTTTCACATTCTTTAACGGTCAGACCTTCCAGTGTCACTATGGTGTGTCCAGCCAGGGCATAACCAGTTATGATAATACTGAAATTTCCATAGTCTTGACATGGTGTTCTTAATATATGACCATTGGAGTTACACGTAAGCCATGAAACAATGAAATTGCTGAAAGAAATGTCAGATGTTGCATAAAATCGATAGTGTTTTCCCATCTGCAAGATGTTCTTAAATTTGCTCTGTGGCCAAAATGTAAACAAATCTGTTACAGCCATTGATACTTGTCCGTTGTTTTCTGCAGTTTGTTTGGTTGCTTCCCCAAAGGCACCAAAAAAATGACGGTTAGAAATCCCCTGGTCACGGGGGGGGGGGGCTTTCATGGTAAAGGTTTATTTGCATGTATCAACAAGGTATTTGATAATCATCTTGATAGCTTTGCAGTCAGCTACAACTACTTAGGGACATGGGGTCAGGCTTAGGGATGGCATTATCATTAGCATTATTACAGAGTGTCATCGTATCTCGATATAGATATACTTTCTTACCCGATAAGAATCAAAGAGACCATAATTCTTGCGAAGCTCTTTATTGTAATCCTTGTCTGATGCAGCAAGGCGCTATCTTTGCATATTACTTAGCGGTTAAGATTCATACCTCTTTTCAGTGAAACTTTTAGCTGAAAAAGAATACCATGAATTGAACAGGCAGGCCAAATACAACCATGCTAGGATGCCTGAATTTTAACCAGCGGTGTATTGCAGGTAAATTTGAGTTTTGTTTCATCTGGAATCTTATCCTATCAGGATAATGTAAATGTCCAACTTATGAAATAGCTATCACTTAAAGGACAAGTCCGGGGTTGGCATAATTGTTGATTATTAAAGAGATTACACTGTTGTGAATGGTGTGTAGTACTGTGTACTGTTTACTCTTCTGATCTGCGAAACTACATATTTCAATTTGCTAAGAAGTGCCAAATGACGTCATTTTCTATGGCGTCACTTCATGTTGACCTGAACAAGGCTGCCAAATGTGTTGATATTATACCACTCACATTGCTAGCCACATTGATATTGCTAGCTAGCTTACATTGATATTGCTAGCTCACATTGATATTATACCTCCTTATCGCGTCTTCGCACGCTCGTACGTACAAATTACATAATGGCGACGACATTTGGCCCAACTTACGAGGTTCATTAACCAATTGATGAAAGTTAGATGCATCAAAACTTAGAAAGAACTCATGATTGATTGTTGTTCAGCAGTTGGTAAGGTTGCTGTTTAACAATAATTTTATCAACCTCGGACTTGTCCTTTAAGTTCACCTCACAAACATCTGTTGTAATGGTGTGACACCGTCAGACGAAAATTCCTTAGATGCATCGACCAGGCAACGACAGATTTGTCACAACAGAATCCGCTGATTTTGAATGATACCTCAGTACTAAGGAATTAACGACTGCTAACAATAGAATGTAACTATGCAGGTATCGAATGCAAACAAAGCGTAGCGTAACGTAAAGCTTGGTTTCCATATGGTCGTAAGTTGTAGCCTGCGTGCAGACTCTACTGATTCTCTGAAGAGAAGTGAGGTTCGTCCTCCTGTAGAGTCTGCGCATCAGCAGCACAAAGCCCGTCTGAAGTCACGTGTGGTTCCCAGGCTCGAGGAACCAGACCCCATTGGTGGAAAGAGATCTTTATTGTTCCTTTTTAGTTTAATTGATTGATAAACATCTTCTAGGAATTCTCGTAATTATTCTTATTGAATTAGATTCAGTGGGGCGGCCGTAAGTAGGATTAAAAATAAAGTAATCAAACACCCCCCACACAATTTATGTGGCAAAGTTTGTTTAGGCACACGCCAATTAAATCAAAATATGCCTGTGCTGATATCAGCAGAATCGCTTTGTATCGCTGATTCGCAGACTCTACTGGAGGAGGAACCTCACTTCTCTTCAGGGAATCAGTTGAGTCTGCACGCAGGCTACGTAAGTTGCCGTAAAGGTTGCCAGGTGGATAGGTTGAATGGAAGCTGAAGGTGAAAACTTGGTAGCCAGTTAGGACAAACAATTCAGTTCAGTTCAAGGAATGCAGAAAGGGTTTTGTTCTTCCAGTGACTGGGACTATACAGATACAGTAAGTCTAATGATTGCGTAAGGGAACTTGTTGTCATAATCCTTTTATTTGCATTTGAATAAGAATTGATAATATCAATTGAAATCCCTTGCAGTGCACAGAATGATGGTTAAAAGTTGTGGGCTGATGGAAAGAAGGCATAGCTCCTTTGCAGAAGCCATTCAAGCGGCGCACACTGTCTCGTGCCACATAGCAATGGACGATTACACTGCAGATGGCGGCGTGGAGCTTTTACCAAGATGCATTGCGTTCGAATTACGAATCTTTAACGATTCTATGGGAATTCGATTAAAGAACGCAATGCATCTTGTTAAAAATTTCTTCGCCGCCTTCTTTAGCGTAATCGTCTATCGAAGTCGAGATGAAGAATCAGGATTCTTATGCTACTGGTTCAGTCAGATCATTCAATGCAGTTACTAGTCATAGGTTCTTGTGACCGCTGTAGTGTTGTTGAATTTGTTGGTTCCTTCAAAACATTTACCATGAATTCTGACAGCAGATTGCCTAACGACCAGCGCAGTTCCTTGGAGACAAGAGGCAGGGCCATTTGCAATAGCAAGGCAGGACCATTCATTACATTAATGCGGGTCCTTTCAGATTCAAAATGGCAGCTTTCTGTTCTCTAAATCATAGTTGTTTGTAGGTGGTGGTATTCATGACATAAACTGCTTGAATTGCGAAAGAGACCAAATTTCTTGTAGCCATGTAAATGTCCAAAATAGGAACCATGGATGTTGCACGATTTAGAATTGTGGTTTATGTTTCCGTAATGATCCATAAACAGATTAGATGGAGCATTTTGAGACTGCACGATGTTTTTTTATTTGATTTGTAAACAGTATGAATGACATTACAGGTATTCTTTCAAGATTCATAATTAAAGCAGGTTTAAAGTAAATGAACAGAGCTAAGTGGGGATGATCTATAAATAAGACAAAGAACACGCATACACACGCTATTGTTCGTATAGTTAAACCATTTTCATGCAAATCACTAAATGCATTATTAGCGTAATTTTAGAGTTGCATATGCAGCTCTAAAGTGAGCTATTTATCTCAGCCAACTGACTTTAAAAGCTTATAAGTATCAAGTCTTTCCTTTTCCTCTATTTTGCGAAAAATGAAGATGATTGTTCTCAATTCAGATTCTAATACATCACGTAGAATCTTGTTTGCTGAAGGTTTTTTGTTTTTTTGTTTTTTTGTTTTCAATTCGTTTTGAGTGGGCTTGTCAGGATTTCTAGCTACTGAAAGCTAATTTAGGCCCACTGTGCATGCCGCATTCAGGCCTGGGGCCCTAGTTTAATGTCTCTTCCGAAGGACAGCGAGGTGAGTTGTGAGGTCAGGCCTCCGAGGTCACCCATCTGGAGTTTTACCTCACTCGACCGAGCTTAACTTCAGTTATCTGACGAGAACTGTTTAAGCCACTCGGCCATTCAACCCGTAACGGCCATTCCCCTTGCCTGGAGAGCTATTCTTGTGCATGGCAAATCTTCAACCGTGTACGCACTAACACTGAACGTATCCTGTGAACTGCAACTCCTAAATTGACCCCGGAGCCTATTAGGCAATTCCGCAATTTGATTGTCTCCTTTCGAAACAAAACTTTCAAAACCCAGCGTTCAGTCCAAAGTACGAGCATTCGGATGGCTTAGGATCACAACGAGTGGTGCTTGAACCATGGAATGTATATTTCGAAATGTGGAATATGGAATTCAAAGAGACCTGCCGTCTGCCAAATTATGCTTGTTATTCCTGTCAAAATCTGCCAAAATTTGGCAACCAGTAGGATATCTGTTGACAACGATGGATACCTCTGGAAACGAGGTTGGTCAAAGTGCAGTCCCCCTGTCCCCCTAGACTCAAGACATAGTCCCAGATATCGCAACAATAGCAGCAACAACAGCAACAACAACATTTTTACTTTTGCTCAATCTGAGCGTATTTGAGCGTCCATCAGTCTATCAATAGCGATAACTACGAATATACAATCAGTCTACAGTGCCCCTTTCGTAAAATATTTCAGTTCAAGTGTATTGGAAGGTTGCCTCTATTTTTACGTTCATGGGAGTTGGGGCAATTCCCTCTACTTTTTGAGTTACTCCTCGCTGGTAAACCTGTACGGCTATTTTGTAAGGCTGCTTCCAATGACAGGCGAATGAATGCTCAATGGTACGTGGATACGAATTAGAATACATTTTTTACATTTATTTGCTGGGCAATGATAATTGTATACCAAGCTTCTATGGGGCTTTGATAGCACGTAGTTGCTTCATAGACACATGAAATACTGCCTGAACCTTTTATTCCACATTACCAATTTTATAGACGCTTTTGACATATTTATCGTCATGTTCGGAGATTTGATAATATTTGATAGACATTTTCATGTTCTAGGAAGTGGAATAACTAGGCTGAAACTACCTTACAAGCTATTTTTTAGTTGTTAAGTTAGCGTTTAGCAGCTGCATTTGAAATGCTCTGCTTTTGTAGCAAACTCCAATTTTGACAACGTTGTGCCATAGCGTGGCAATTACATTTCAGATTCATTAAAGCAACGACGCAAACTCTTAAGTCAAAGAAAGTAAGTAACAAAGTGGTTTTGCGTGTAGTATGTCGTAGGTATGTGTAAGCAAGTAATTCAAAACTTAAAAATACGACGAAGTACTGCAGTTGTGATAGACCACAAGCAGTTAAAAGTTGATGGGTTTTTGTTGTCAGAACCATGACAATCGATTTCAAAGGTCTTCAATGGGAGCAAAATCATTTTGGTACACCTTTTATATTTCAAATCTTTGTCACATTTATATATCAAGAGAAAGAAGTTTATGATTCACCTAATTACTAGGAATAAAACCGCTCGCTAAAGTAGCCAAATGTTGAATATCTGTAAACCCTGTAGAAAATGCAGCAATGTCAGCAGCAAATTGACGATTACGCTAAAGATGGCGGCGAGGAATTTTCTACCGAGATGCACTGCGTTCTTTAATCGAATTCCTACCGGGTGTCTCAAAAAAAGTACCCCCTTTTGACTGGAAATAGGAACGAAACGATAAGATATCATTACTCTCCGAGTGGACAGCTAAATTTATCAATCTTCAACTTAGATCCACATACCTTGCATCTAAAAATTGGCCACCAAATGATTTGCTATCACAGGCATGTTGCACAGGAATTTCGACTTTAACCTTTAGCTTTCTCCATTGTAAAGAATTATACCTTGAAATGCTTCAATTGATCTACAAATAGTTATTCCTTTGATGAATCAATCTGTGCATTACATTCCACTCCAAGTGTCAAAGAAGAAGAAAAGGAACACATGCATGTTCATTTGGGAGATGCTGCACGACTTCATCATTCTTACCACATTTTTGTTATATTTGTTTAATCAGGGCGATTTATAGGAGTCTTTTTTATTCGTGTCAAAAGCGCAAAACTGAAAGTTAAAGTTTACAGGTGCTTTGGAAAAGATCCACAATACAAATCATGGCTAGGCCCTTTTACAAAACCTCTGGTTTCGGGTGAACTGTAAATTTTTGACTTTACAATCTTGTATCTCCAGTGTTTGGTGGCCAATTTTCAGATGCAAGGTATGTGAATCTAAGTTGAAGATTGATGATTGTAGCTAACTACTCGGAGAGTAATGATATCTTATCGCTTCGTTCCTATTTCCAGTCAAAAGGGGGTACTTTTTTGAGACACCCGGTATAGAATCGCTAAATATTTGCAATTCGAACGCAATGCATCTCGGTAAAAAAATTCCTCGCCGCAATCTTTAGCGCAATCCTCTATTGGGTACCTTAGGCATAGATTTATGACCTAGAGTCTCTTATTTCCCAGTGATCTTTGGCTTGATGATGGCGCTTCGGTCAACAGAGACTCCTAACTTTACTCTGAAGAAATTGACCCTATTTAGGTCCAAACTCTACGATTCCTAGAGTACCAATCAGATTGCGAGATTTTGGAATTACTATGGTTGTGGTGGCATGACTTCGTACCGTTTTCATTTGAAAATAGTATGGTGTAAACGGGACCAAAACCACAGTACCACATTTCTAATCATCAACAGTCAGTCATCAATGCATTGCTTTATTTATGGAATATTTTTTGTGCAAATAACGGCAGTCCCAAAGTCTCGTGGCAAAAAGAGGAATTTTTGAATCGATCGTCGTACAGTAATGTCAAATAATTGAATGTAATCTTTGGTAGGATGCGATAATTTGTAAATAGCATATCATGAAAAAACATGAAAATTTTCTTAATTTTGACATGTTTAGCAGTATTTCATAGCGCATCACTTGTAACGTATCGATTATTTTTACCAAAACGCAAATAGAGGTGAGAAGAATGCAGTGAAAGGTTTTAGAGAGAAAATTTCTTACTTCAAACCCTTCCATTTGGCACGTTATGCTCTTGATAACTAGTGACTTGTTACAATGGTTTACGACCACCATTTTGTTGCAGTGGTTTAGGACCACCATTTTGTTGCAATGGTTTACGACCACCATTTTGTTGCAATGGTTTACGACCACCACTTGGTACATTGGTTTTGTGACCATCATTTTGTTACAGTGGATTTTGTGAACATCGTTTTTTCAAAAGCTCATTTTCACTGTAACTACAGCTGATAATGAACTGATCTTTAGTAAGTAGGTATCCTGCGTTGTACTTAGTACCGTATGTGTCTAATCAAAATCTCCTTTGAGAAGTTTTACTATTTGAGGGGGGGGGGAGCTATTTTTGTATTTTTTTGAGAGAATGTTCAATTCAATCGGAATCTCTGCTAAAAAAACAGAGTTTGACTTTGTGAATGTTCAGACTTCAAGTTTGTGAAGAAGTAGTCAACACAGTGCAGAGCTCACCTACCCTATTTTCGTTGGGGGGGAGTTCCCCCTTAGTAGATTTTATAATAACACTCTCAGAAGAAATGTTATGGCCATGAAACTCCTTGACTTTTTGCTGCTACCAACTTGCAAATTCTCAGAAAGTCTCATTGATAAATTTCAACAAATGAGGGAGCAAAGGAAAACGATTTGCGGGGACTGGCTCTGAAAAAATTGCAACTTATCAAATCTAAATTTTCGCGAAAGCAGTAGCGACATTTTAATATTTTGCTAATTTCCTCTACAGAGTAGTGTTTTTTCGATGTATTCTGTCCTAATTATCATGGTTTATGAAAAGTTGTGCTCCAAATTTAGTTATTCGTGGTATTCCAGATTTTAGCCAAGAACTCAGGAAAATTTTAGAAAGAACTTAAAACTATCGTAATTTCTAAACCAGTTGACAAAAGATCAAATAATTTCAAGAAATTTGACGATGTCATATCCTAAGATGAGCTGAAATACAAAATAAGCTGTAATTTCGACAAATACCGGATGTCCCAAAAAAGCTTTCCCTATTTGAGCTTTTGTTTTTGTAAAAGCGTGTTTCATCATGGGAGTTGTGGACACAATTTGGGTGTTGATCGGGTCCACAATACCTGGCCTAAATGGTGGTACTTAATTAATAAGTGTATTTCGTTACCTTGCTTGTCTTCAATTCACTGTTTATCTTCTCGTTCTTGCCTGTGAGTAGATCAGCATGCTATCAACCGTCCAGCATGACCTTATGTTTTCAACTGCTTTGCGCTTGCGCTGCGATTTGATCTACGAACTAGACAAGCAAGGTAACGAAATACATTTATTAATTAAGTACCATTTAGGCCAGGTATTGTGGACCCGATCAACACCCAAATTGTGCCCAGAACTCCCATGGTTTTATTTGATAAAGATTTTAAAAGAACTCTGTTATGCAATGCTCAACTTAGATTTGAGTATTTGTTTCATTTCTGTATCTGCGCGCATTGATTTTCTATTAATATTTTCCTGAAAAACACAAAACAGAATACCTGACATGCTCACGAACGAGCTAAATACGGCTTATCAATAAAATTGATAAACCTTCACCTCATAGTCCACGGAAATTCTGTTTTTTAACTAAATTCAAACAGTACGGCGCTTGAACTCCATAAAGGGACCCAAGAAAAATCTTATTTGTCTGTTTTGTCCGTAAAAAGCAAGACTATGCTTGATATTCGAAGGAACAGTAAAGTACACAAGGCAAGGTCCTGTGGTCCGCATTTGAGTGTATTGCCGACTTTGAATACCAATTCAAGAAATTGACAAGTGGTTATTCGCGTTCACACCTGTGATGTAAAACATGGAAGGAATGCAACATATGTCCATCGCTAGATGTCCCACCTTTTCAAGGTTTTCTCCAGCATACCATTTTCGAAAAATCCATATTTTGTAGGTCTTTTGATGGGAGGAAAAATCATGTAAAATTATATGGATCCAAGTGAGCCTTCAAGCAAGAGATTGCCGTTTAAATTGCTCAAAACGAGGCAATGGTTGTTGTGGAACTGTTTAAACGGGGAAAGTTTTCTTTTGGAGTCTCGGTATTCAAGTTTCTGGAAAGCCCATCGCTAGAATTATTGAAAATTAGCCAAAGTTCATTGCGAGCCATTCTATTAAAACAAATAGATCATAGAATTTTACACCCACCTTTTCATACTGATTTAAAGATATGGAACCTATGTTAACGGTGCATTAGTATTATATTTGCCCATACAGTGTATGGAATATCACATTTGACCATTTGGCTTTACGTTATGCCAAAGCTTTGAGTTTCATTTCGGAAAAGGTAATGAGTCCATATGTGCCTTTTATTCCAAACCAAGTCATGTCCTTATGATAAGACGTCGACGTCGAGAATCTTCCATTAAGGTTCGAGCTTATACAATTATTGTACCACCATCCACCAGAATGGTAAATGGCACAGTTGCCATTAGAAGAGCCATCTTGATCGTTATCAAATGTAGTGAACTTCATTGCATTGTGATATTTGAGGGAGTCTTTAGCATCACCAGATGCGCCATCAACTGTCAACTTGTACCCACTTGCTTCATTGTGGACTTCAAATTTAGAATACTTCTCATGGTAGACCTTGTTTCCTTCATTTGTATGTTTCATGTCAATTCGAAGAATTGCTCCTTTTCCTGGCGCTGCTAGCCTATGTAAGTTTTCAAGCCCAAGCCAAAAGTTTCCGTTTGGGTCTCCAAAGCCTTCTTTGTATGCTTTCCAGCCAACGTTGAAATCAACTGAGCCGCTAACACGTCGCTGGAAAACGATCCAGCCACCACCATCTGTTGACATATCGCAAGGGACCATGGTGACGTTATTATTTGCGTTTTCATTCATAATGGGATATACTTTGTTAGCGCTGTAACCTCTGTCGTAAGCATCTTTGCAATCTGGAGAGAAAGGTATATGAAGATTTGTCAGGACAAGAACATGTGAAGAAAACTGAGTTTATCCTATAAACTGTACTTTACAAACGAATATGTATTAGGCTACAATCGTGGAAAAAACTCTTGAAGCATTTCGCCTTTTGGAGGAATTTTCGAGTTGATTCCCCCATCCCCCATTGCAATGCTGTACGCTGATGAAAATTTCGTAAATGAGTTAAAAAATATTTCTTCTTCAAGCATCCAATGTTGCAGTGGGGGGACGGGGGTCATTGGCGATTGAAGGTAGTAGTTTACATGCAGGAAAGGCTCCTTTTGATACAAAAATCATCGGTCCCAACGAGTTTCATCCGCGATTGTAGCTCCAAAGCAGATTATTTTTAGCTTGTTTAGAAACGTTCGACACACTTTAAAAAATTTTGGCCTTAAAATCTATGCCACGTGTACAATCATTTCAGTGAGGGCTAAATAAGAAATACTTGAAAGCAGAGTCCAGTTCTCATCAGACTGTTGTTTCGCTGTTGCTGATGTTCAGTTATTTTCGTTTGATGTTAACTTTCTTTTTTGTCGAGGGAAATGCACAATTTATTTGTTTGAATCCTTCGAAGCTGTTCCATTTCACAGCATGGTAGAAACATATTTTTCACGAGTGGGCTACCACGACTGGGGAATTAAGATGTGCCCCTGCCTGGGGGATCGAGCCCGGGATCTTCGTGTCACTCTCTAAAAAGTCACTGCGCCACTCGAGCAATGAAGGATTGTAGTGTGGTAAAGTATGTATACAAAAGTCCACCTAGATACAAGATAGGAATCAAATGTTTTAGCCGATTTTTGCTCGTGACCCATGGCCGGAAACCTTCAAAGCCTCACTATCACGGACCAATCAGATGGTGGATAAGCGAGGAAGACAGAAGAAATGTGTGAATTTTTTTCTCAAAATTACCAACCTTCATAAAACGCAACCAGGACAAAAAACTGCTGAAACTTTCCCAAATTTCTTTGAAGATATCTACGTACCATATGTTTGGGTATCCAGATTTGGATGCCGGTTTAAATACCTCACAGTTTGGTGGAGATATAACGTTTTCTATTAGGCAACATCGGCTGAGTCTTGCCAAGCCTTGTTTACGCCACTTCAAGTCAGGTGATAAAGCCTCTTGATAAAACCTCCTTTCAATTTCATTACTAATTTCGAACCATGCCATGAATGCAAAGAGTAGTTTCATACAGAAATTTCTCACGAGTATTGCCATATGACTTGAAACGTGTGAACTAACCGAAGCAAATTTCTTCAGTTCACAAAGAAATCGAAGGGGCATTGAATCTTGAACCAAAGAAACTGCGGTGGAAGGACAATAGCAAGAACAATTGGAAACGTAAATATTTGCCGCTCTGGGATCGTTGTTAAAACAATCACTATTGTTATTGCCATTGTTTCTAACCCAGAGTCTCTATTGTTTAAGGTTGAGTGCCTCATCGGTTTTGGAAAGGCTATAACTTTGAGAAACCGCGAGGTATTTAAACCGGCATCCAAATCTGGATACCCAAACATCTGGCGAATAGATTCCTTCAAAAAAAATCCGGGAAATTTCAAGCTGTTTTTTGTCCTGGCTGTGTTTTATGAAGGTAGGTAAAGTTGAGAAAAATGTTCACACATTTCTTCTGTCTTCCTCGCTTATTCACCATCTGATTGGTCCGTGAAAATGAGGTTTTGAAGGTTTCCGGCCATGGGCCACGAGCAAAAATCGGCTAAAACATTTGATTCCTATCTTCCTAGATACAGAGTATGTCATAAAAAAGGCTACCGGTGGAAAATTTTAATTTTGTGTGCAACTTATGACCTGAAATAACTGAAGTGATGATTTGCGGAAGTCCGATTCTTGTGCATTTATTTGATGTGGGATTTTTGCAAAATAGAGCTCCAGGAAATTCGGAAGAGGAAGAAAGCAAGTATATGTCAGAATGATGCAGCATTTTTTTAATGCTGTTTTAACTGTATATTCGTTGGAAGAAAGAAACTAACACGGTAAATTGTTTTATCTTTTTATTTTGTAATCAGCACAAGAAGTTTGCACAGTATTCAATTGTATTAAAGATAAATCCTACTTTTGATAGAATCTTTTCAACAACGAAAACTCTGTGCATTAGTTCTTGCTGCTCTTCGATGTTTCAAGGTTATTTGACGAAGCACAAAGTTTGAACTCTTGAAAAGATTCTTTCGAGAAAAACTGCTCTCTTCTGAACTATTAACTTATTTATTTCTTTCCAACTTTCCATTGAGTTGGTTATGCAAAAAGAGCAAATGTCCAGCTTATATCAAGTGATGCAAAGAGAACTTACTTGCTTCTTGCTGACCAATTCCCTACAGATCTTCATTGCTAAAACTATAAATCAAGTGAAAGCACCTAAGTTTGGCTTCCTAAGAATTACTATCTCATTTATGTTGGTCCTTTTTTCCATACATATTCTGATGTCGGTACCTTTAAAATTCCCAAACGTTGTCTCGATGCATTTGTATCCAGGACATGAACAAGTATCTATGCATGTCATCGTTGACAGGCAAGGTTTTTTTGACTGGCATAGCTTTCCAATCTGCAAGAATTGATGTTACAGAGTTAGACATGTCCGATGGGAGGCACATCTTGGGCTGCCTCAACACGGTGACGGCACATTTTGAAAACGGAGAAAAATTCGACGGATAGGCCTCCCATTCACAGGAAAACGGCACATTTTTTGCCGGCAGATTTTGAAAACGGAACTCAAACCAGCACATTTGGAAAAGACGTTGTGTAAACACTTGAAATGTTGAAAACAGATTATTTGTAGACGCTGTTGGAATGAGACTGATCGATTCTTAGGGTGTAGGTACACTTCTTTGGCATCCAAGTCTTGCAACGAGGTTTTTTACCGTCAAGCTTTTACCGTTTTCAAATTCTTCCGGCATCGTGTGAACGCTGGCTCAAATTTGGCTAACGTCACATTTTGCACCGTTTTCAAATGTGGCGGCATCGTGTGAACGCAGTCTTTAGTCACAAATCGTAGAATAAAGAGCAAGATGACAAACGTATTTGTATACTGTGTCATTCATGAAACTTACCCGTAATAGAGAAGAAAAGTTTTGACATATTCAAATGGTTAAATGGCCTGCGGCCAAGAATAAACTTAAACTCAGATCATTTTTTAATACCTTTCGACTTGTCCTCGATTCATTAGGGAGTTTACGAAACCATGGCGGCAACCGCAACTTCAACGCAATGTTGCTTTGTTTCAGAACTTCAGATTCATATTTGTATTTTTCATATTTCATATTTGAATCTTTTAGGAGGGTAGCCCTTCGGCAGAAGCCGTTTTTCAAGAGGCCTTCCGTTAAAAACTTACATACCATATACCAACATATACTCATGACACTTTTTATGTATAAGACATAAATGCTACATTTATGCGACATGCACAAAAATCGATATGCGCAGTAAACACGAATATTTGCTTGCATATACAGTTAAAATAAAACATCACTAGAATGTATAAACCATAATCTAAAAGCCTATTTAAAATTATGCAATATATACAATAAACAAAGAAATTAACCCTTTATAGATTTCTTAAAACTATTTAGGGAGGATGCTGTCTTTAACTCAGCAGGAAGGCTATTCCATATTTTAGCTTCTCGGTAAGAAAAGCATTTCTCCCCATTTGCTGACGTTTTCAAAGGATTCCTTGTTTCTATTCGAACTTGTTTTCCTTTAGAGTCTCTGAAGTTCTCCTTTTCAATTTCACAACTTGGAATTCCTATGGCTGGCGTTCCGTACTGCAGATCTAGGCCTCGGAAGTAAAACTCAGCCTTTTTGAATGTTTGTCTTTAAAAGAAGCGATATGGCTTTCAGGCATCTCTGATACATAGGATGCCTAATTTTGGCCTTTTGGATGATATATTATATGTAGGGTACGGAAACAATACTTTCCTTGTAGAATGTGAGATGACGTTCTGGCTAGCGTTGCCGTCCTGGTTTCTTAAACTCTCTGCAATCAACCCATAGATAAAGAGTAAACACGTTATTTACGATCAACGTGGGAATCCTTAAGATAGATTCAAGAACACTTACAGGTAACTTAATTGACAGAGGAGAAAAATGCTGAATAAGAATTGCCTGGGGACAAACTAAAAAAGACAAAGCGGAATTGATGAC
Organism: Aurelia sp. 3 sensu Dawson et al. (2005); assembly: GCA_964020215.1. Classification (NCBI taxonomy): domain Eukaryota; kingdom Metazoa; phylum Cnidaria; class Scyphozoa; order Semaeostomeae; family Ulmaridae; genus Aurelia; species Aurelia sp. 3 sensu Dawson et al. (2005). The sequence goes on along the minus strand of OZ026583.1, from coordinate 11,408,704 downwards.
AGTTAGGAATTAAGATGTTACAATGTTATACGAATTTCGTAACAACTTAGCAAACTGTTCTTGTTCTCCTTTTGATAAGAAAGGGAAAACATTGTATGCTTTGGCCAACATTTATAACCAGTTGTTTCGGATGAGAGTTTCATCGGATTCTGTTCGAAAATCTTCTTACGTAATTTAGCTATTTCGAATGGATAAGCTCTCGGAGAACGGCAGAGAGATTTCTAGGGTAAAGACTCTCATTTTTTCAGTATTTTATTGGCAGACCGTATCATTTTTTTCTGACTCTGGTACATGTTAACAGCCTTTGATTTCATCATCAAATAGCTACCTTACTTGTCTCGATTTATAGCTGTGATGCTTCGCGAGCCTTTTTTGATTTGATTCCCTGCGACTCAAGTTTTGGTACTTACATTTTTTCTCGGGAATCAAATCAAATCAAATTTTGATACTTACGTTTTGCTCGCTGTAGTCTGTAGTTCTATACGTCCAGTTAGGTTTTGCAGTTAGTTGAACATTGTCAAATGGATTTTCAGTAGATTTACTGACCAGTTTGCATTTCAAGGATTTGGTATTGATTGATTTGCAAGCTTGCCTCTGTATGCATGCCATTTCACATTCTTCAATTGTCAGTCCTTTCAATAGCATCATGGTGTGTCCAGCCAAGGCATGACCATGTTTGATAACACTGAAATTTCCATTGTCCTGACATGGTGTTCGTAGTATATGCCCTGCAGGGGTGTATGTTAGCCATGATATGATACAGCTGAAAAAATGACGAGCATGATGTACTTAGCATCCCTCTGTTATTTTTTAATCGTTTCGTGCGACACGAAACCTGTTCTACATTGGCCTTGGCTCTTAGACCGTCTTCATAATGTTATCTTTTTATATTCATTGATTGGTTTGCTTCACTGCACTGTACTTCCCTAGAAATGTGTTACCGTACAGACGCCATTAGTCAGCCAGGTGTTGGTACTGAAGAGAAATTAGTTGGGTAAAAAAAATTCCCACATTGGAAAGTTTAGGAAATAGGCAAGACTTTCTTTGCAAAAGACTGTTGGTACAGCACAGCCGCCGACACTTTTTTAGCAATTTTTTCCAGTTTATCGACTTTTTGATGATTCTATTGACAAAAAAATTGGAAGGAAAGGAGGAGGGAGAGCTAGGGTGTTGAGGATAGTGGTTTGTTGTCACCTTGCGAATATTTTGACATATTGAAAAAGTATCTCAAGATATGCATGAAAAACTGATTGTCATTACTGCTACACTTGAGAAATTTGATAGCGTTTGGTATGCGTAAAGACAAAAGAATACCAATGGTGCACAAAATTGCAACAAAACCACACAAATTAGGTAAAAACAACCCTACTGATTAGTCTCTATCGATTCATTTTTGCTGGAAAAAATTTGTGGTCAAAAATTTTGACCGCAAGACAGTAAACAGAGCGCAATGAAGTATTCAGTAAATGAACCAAAGCTGCTTACAAAAGTTTTCAATAAAAGTCCTAATTTGCCTTCAAGATCAGGAGTCTCTCAAAAGGCCAATGTCCCAACCTTCTTCGTTTTGGTTGCATGCAAAGCTGAAAATTCTTTCAGTTTTATTCATGACAATTGATTGATTCAAGTATCTTGTAACTTGAAATTGTTTTTTGAAAATATCTTATTAGAAGATATTATTATTTAGCCAAATTATTATCTTATTACAAGATACAGTTACTGGGTACGGGAAGTATCTTATTACAAGATACTGTTACTGTTTTCAGTATCTAATTACTATCTTCAAGATAAAAAAGATAAGATACTGCCCATCTCTGGTCAAAATATTCTTGCAGAAAGGCTACCTAGCAAAATTTTGCCATTTTCTTGAAGATGACAAGATAGATAAAGTAACGTGACATATAATTCGTCTACTGTCCATGGCGAAATCAAAGAGACCTTACTTATCACAAATACAATAAGTAATCAAAGAACCCTTGGGGTGACTCATGGAGCCAAGCCTCATTTTGAAGATGACATTCATCTTCCGCTTAAAAATTGACAAATTGCAAAGGATGAAATTTCAATCGTAATAGAAACTCGATATCTTTCTCAGCAATCAGTTTCAGAAATAAAAATACAGTATTACCCAGCCAATTAGAAACTCATTTTCTAAAACCAGGCTGCTTGGTTTCTTATAAATGGAAAAAGAAAGATATAACAGGCTGAGTAATTTCTTATAATTACAGCAAGAAACTCACATTCAAAACTGTAACCTTGATTTGACAATGCCCTTCTGTGTAAAATAAAACAGCAGAAAACATTGACGACATTAGTTACTAGCCATGTGATATTTTTTTCATTTTAAAAGCAACTTGTTAGATTGTTTTGTTTTGTTTTGTTAGAAACATAATAATCCTTGAAGCTTTTATGTCGCTATATAACACTAATGGCAGACATTTAATTAGTTCTGTGATTTCTGTGTAGAGGACGGTCATGGATTAGCGCGGTTTCGCTTTGAAGTCATTAAGGTGTAATTTTGGATAGTAAGGAAAACAAAGGAATTTGATGACCGTCTCTCATGGCGTTGAGGGACAACTGATAAGTGAGGCTAGGATTTGTATTTATAGCGACATAAAAGCTTTAAAGGCACACTGTCGTGGCGCTGATTGGGTGAATAAGACAATAAAAAAGAATGGAATTTGGCAACCTTCAGTAATTTCGCTGTACACAGAAATTCATGAATACGATAAAGAGCTGACAGCCTTTATTCTCGAAACAAAGTATGACCTAAGGGCATAAAGGCTCGGTAACTGTTCAGAGGCCATGTCTTTTGTTGGTGATTTCAACACCATGATTAGCCAGCCAATCAAAGCCATGACAGTATGCCTTTAATTAGTATTCAAATCCCCATTGTTTTACTTGACACGCACCCTTTTAATTGCAAATATTTTTTCAGCCCGGCCTGAAAAGTCAGTGACTCATACTCTTGTCTACTTTTGGCGTCAGACATTCTTTCAGCCCGGCCTGAAACTCTCCATGCACTGGCAAGATATTTTCACCTCGGCTAGCAGACCTGAACTTTCAACCCGGGCTGAAAATTTCTAAGTAAGCAGGCCCTTAAATGCTTGGATTCCCTTTAAACAATGTAACAATGCTCACAAACAATCTAATTCTTACCTTGCTAACATGTAATATGGTCTCATCTTTTCGTTACTTCTCTTTGCAACCTGTTTGCTGACATGAATCTCAGTTGTTTAGAAATCAAGTGTTTCATGGATAATATTAATAGTAACCGATTAGTCTCTGAATGAAATCAGCGCCCAGAATGGCAATACCATGAATTTGAATTCAAAACTGCCTTGATTCTTCATTGGCTCACGCAACGATTGGCTGACGCAAACAATCTGCATTTTCTTCAAGATGGTTTACTGAACTGCGCAATCGAAGCGAATACTCCTATAATCTATGCTTTCAGGTGTTTTGTTTCAAGTTGTTCATACAGAAATGATTTGATCCGAAATAAAGAAAGTTGTGGTTTTAAAACTGACAGCGCTACCATCATCATCATCTTCATCACCACCACCACCACCACCACCACCACCACCACCACCACCACCATCATCATTATCATCATCATCATCATCATCATCATCATCATCATCATCATCATCATCATCATCCTCGTCGTCGTCGTCGTCATCGTCGTCATCGTCGTCGTCGTCGTCGCCGTCGCCGCCGCATTGAGGTCGGTCGGAGAGAAAATTTGCAGGTCGAGGACAGAAAGTGCCTTATGTGTAATGAAAACACTGTTGAAGAAGAACAAAATTTCATGACTTCCTGTCCCAAATACTACAGTTTACGAACGGAACTGTACGAGAAAATTGAAAAGTCTGTCAAAAACTTCGAGCTTCTCACTCCAAAACAACAATTTATTTTTTTGATGTCATGTGAGAATCTGCAGATAATCAGATGGGTAGCTCATCACATAAAGCATGCTACTGAAATACGTTCAGAGAATGATGTCAACCCCACATGACCTGGTTAACAACCCATTTCCTTCTGATTCCACTGTAAATATAGAGTTAAATATGAACGCCATTATAGTTAATATTAGTCTTATGCATTTGATATTCGTTTACTTCTTTGATATTAGTTTAGTTTATTCAGTTAAGTTGTACTCCATTTGTTTTGTTATGTTATGTTAGTATAACGACGCTCCTGTAAAGTGTAGCAATGTTATTATATAAAAATTGAAATTGAAAATTGAAAACGTCGTCTTCATTTATTTATTTATTTGTTTACGTGGGCAAAATTTACAAATAGTTACAGCATTTTTAGTATTCTCAAATGCCCTAAAAGCAGAAGAAATAGAGATGCTAAGAATCCCTTTGCAGTTAAAGAAGGCTTTGTGCCCACTTCCTGAGATATGTAATGATTCTGTGATCATAGTAGGTTGTTTTTATAGCAATTATCGCTTTTGATGTGATTGGTTTGAATATCAACCAATCACTTCCTCAGAATCTGATAGGTGTTGACAGGCTTCATATGGACACATTCCCTTTAATGGGAAAGTAGCTACCCAAGCCGTTGTTTCACGTCTGCTTTATTCTGGCTGTGTTAAAAAGGAATTAACGTAAGAAAAATCACAAAAATTTGAAGGATGGATCAATACTTGTATTTTTTTGTGAGGTACTTCATCATTTAGCCATCATGACCATCCTATCAATGGTGGGCATTGTGGTGTTTTGTGAGCTACCTGGTTTTGAACCATGCTGTGAATCAGCAAATCTATTCAAGACCGAGGGGCAATTCACTGATTTTTTTTCGTACACCTTCCTTGAAATCACAAAAAAATCACATACAAAATCACCAAATCACAAGAAAAATCACATACGGAAAGCACCAAAAATCACAAATCACTGAAAAATTACTGAAAAATCACACGAAAAAATCACTAGATATCACTAAAATCACAAAAAATCACAGAGAAACAATCATGTGATTTCAAAATCACAAAAATCACGTACGCTATTTTGAGGAGTGATTTGCCCCTCGTTCAAGACTACATTCACACGGTACCAGCACGGTTAGAAACGGTAAAAAAGTGTAACGGTAGCTACAATTTAGCTAGTGCTCGCACAGTACCTGAAAAATTAAATATAGTGGGACATTTAACCGTAACAAAGTCGCTGCAATCGCTACAAGAATTTGATGTCGAAGAGATGTGCTTACAGGGTGAGCCAGAAAAAGTTCCCACTTTTGAAAATTCATAACCCCAACAGTATTTCACGGATTTGAAGGATTCAAATTCTAGTTAAAAGCCGATAGATTGAAGTACTTTTGTGAGTTTTCTTGCTAATTTCATGGTTGCAAAATGACTGAAAAAATGGTCTAAAACATGACATTGCTGGAGAACAACAGAAGTGCTGTTTTTGAAGCAACCATTTATTTTGCCATTTATCCGCCATAAATCAGCAAGCACTTGTCAGATTGACTCATACAAGGTCTCAAACTCTAAGTTGAAGCCTGACCTATGTAACTGTGCAAACGCCGAGACAATTGAATCTACGACTCCTTCACAGCAGCAACACAAACGGGGCACTATTTTTTGGGACACCCTGTGCAGTTTCACATAAATGCTACACATAATTGAGATTGAAAGAGAGGAACGATGATAAATTTGTAGTGGAGCCTGGTAAAGGAATGCAGGTCTCAACAGTGTTTCAAAATCTTCGACAGGCAGGAGCATAATTCTTATTGCTAAAGATTATTTGGTCATTGATATAACCAAGGTACCGAGTGAATCAAAATAAGTTTATGCTTTTAGAGGGCTGTGGAGCAAATAGTACGTGGCCGATATTCAAAACTAGAATGTTAATCTATCTTCTATCCGTCAAAGGCTAACTTAGATGTGAAAATTTTGTTTGGTAATATCACAGATCTTGTAGAACCAGAAAATCAGGAAAATTCTGGAAAGGATTTGTAGGGGAACCAAGTTTCCATATTCTAGTCCATGATTTACTTGATATGGAAATTAAAATCATTTCTGACGCTGACAACACCATTAAATTTGAATTTCAGTGTCAACTAAATCATGGACCAGAACTGGAGCCGGAATTCTTGATTCCCATACAAACCCCTTACAGACATTTTAGTAATTTTTGAGTCCTAAAGGAGAGTGATTTTTCCATAGCGTTTGACTGATAGATTGATATTTCAGTTTTGAATATCGGCCACATATGTTTTATTCCACAGCCAGCCAAATGCGTTGAAGTTTTTTCGACTCACCCAGAATATAACTGGAAAATAGGACTTTTGGTATTAGAAACGAATACCAAGCGTCGCTGAATTCTCAAATGCCCAAAGCGAAACTCATGTTTGTCCATGACTTTTATAATTTCGTCGCATACTTGGGATAAGCTGTACAGTAATGCTACGCTTTTGTTTTGAATTCGTTGCTGCTTGTGTTTTTGAAAACCATAAAACATCATGACTACGCATGAATGTTAAACATTACCAGACATCGTTAACACCGGTAGACATTATGCCCAACAAATGAGTGACTTTCATCTTAAGTAACTTATCAATTACCAAAAACTTATAGTGTACTTCTAAGCTGCGTTGTCTTGTTGCTCGCAGTACTTGGTGGATACGCTTTCAAACATTATCAAAAATCATACTTAGTCGTCTACGATCTTCTAAAATCGTATAAGACCATCTAAGGTTGTCTACGACCGAACAAAAAATCGTCTGAAATCAAGGATGATCATCAAGCTCTTTGAGATGGTTCCCTTATTTCTCACCTTGAATTGCAACATTCATGGGATTTTTAGTTTCATTTCAGAGAAGGTAATTTTTGCCCAGCTGTCTGTTAAGTAATACCAACTGATGTATTGATGAGGACTAGCTGGATACTCTGAGGCTGGATATTTTCCATTGAGGTTAGCAGTTGCACACGCCTTATACCACCAACCGCCCCCATATATTGTTGCACAGTTAGCACTATAACTGTCCTGATCTTTGTCATGAGTAGTGAACTTCACACCGCTGTGACCGGAAAAGGAATCCGAAGCATCACCGGATGCGCCGCCAACTTTCAACTTGTACCCGCTTGCTTCGTTGTCCACTTCGAATTTAGAATATTTCTCGTATCTGCTTCCTGCCCTCATATGCTTCATGTCAACTCGAAGAATTGCTCCTTTTCCTGGCGCTGCCAGCTTGTGTATGTTATCAAGCCCAAGCCAAAAGTTTCCGTTTGGGTCTCCAAAGCCATCTTTGTATGCATTCCATGCAAGATTGAAATCAACTGAGCCACTAACACGTCGCTGGAATACGATCCAGCCCCCACCATCTGTTGACATATCGCAAGGAACCATGATGGCGTTATTACTTGGCTTTTCATTCATGACTGGATATACTTTGTTGGCTTTGTAACCTCTATTGTAAGCATCTTTGCAGTCTGTAGAGAATTGTGATAAAATAGCGCATGAATAAAGTTTCAAACATGAGGGGACAGAGGAAATCCAGTGAAATAGGACCAATTCATTATCAATTTATTCAACAATGTTATTAAGATTACAACTGTAGAGGCCTGGAACCTAGTACCCCAGTCTAAAACTAGCATTAGGGGGCATTTTTTTCGGAGGGGTCTCCATACTTTCTTGTTCAGCGTATCGAACGTATCTTTTTTTCAAAATGGCAGATGATAAAGATGACACGTGCAGAGCGCGGCAACACAGAAACAGAATTTGCTATCCTCATAATCCTCTTCAGGGTTAGGGAATGCTTTAATTTTTGTTTTAAAATGTATCATTTCAATTATCAGTCATTGAATGGAATTTGCGAAGTGCAACCAGAAAGTTGCACCAGAAAAGGTATGCGACCAATATGTGATATTCGGATTCCATCATCTTTGAGGCTTCAATGTTTATGCTTTTTCCATAATCTAATCCTTCTGAAATAAGGATCTAGTGAATAGTTTTATTTCTCAGATTATTATCGATTACTATTTATTTCTCGATTAGTGGTAGGCTTTAACGTGTATGTTAGTATTTTATGTTGTCGAGGATGTATACGCTTACCTCTGAAGTTACCAAATAAAGTTTCGATGCATTTGTAACCAGGACATTGACATATGTCTGTACATGTCATTGTCGATGAGCACGGCTTTAGTTGCTGGCATTGTCTTCCAACCTATGAGAAGTGATTGTTCGTTCATGGTTACTGTTTTATCGATCATCAAAAATCTACTTAAGAAAGTAAGAACTTGACCCAGTACTGAGGCGTCATCAAAGTTCTGATGAGTTTCATAGCATTCTTTATGAGTGTCCTGTGCCCTCTTGAAATTTTTCACAACAGATTTAATGAAGAGCCATTGTCGCAAAGGTCGTTTGCGGGTAAGCTGCAATTTCAGATTCTCTGAAAGTCAGTTTTCGACTAAGGGCTGATTTCCAATCTGTAGAATTTTCTGATTTGACCGGGAATCTTTCGCTCAAATGTTCAGAGAGTCTGAAGTCGCACATGGCTTGCAAAAGATCCCAGGTGACAATGCCTCTTTGAAATGACTATGCGTGGATAGCCAGAATCAATATTAGGATCAAAAGTTTCGTGGATCAAAGGTTTGAAATGAGTTAGAGCTTGAGGTCAAGCTAGCCCCCTCTCTATCTGGATCAAAGGTTTGGAATGAGTTAGAACTTGAGGTCAAGCTAGCCCCCTCTCTGTCTGGATCAAAGGTTTGGAATTAGTTAGAACTTGAGGTCAAGCAAGCCCCCTCTCTGTCTTGATCAAAGGTTTGGAATTTGTTAGAACTTGAGGTCAAGCCAGCCCCCTCTCTGTCTACTTTTGAATGTAGACTCAAATGTAAATGGTCTCTTGTTTGATCATGTCGCGGACCGTCGGCCAATTGAGCTCTTTTATCAAGTTTGCTGCTGGTGCATCATAGCTACTGTTGGTAACTATTCTCGCAGCACGATTTTGTAACTTTTGTAGCATTAACAGGTAAGTGTCTCCACAGCTACCCCACACAGAGCAACAGTAGCGAAAATGGGGCTCAACGATACCTCTATACATCTGACTAATACCGCATTCACATGACACAGTTAAGCCAGCTTTACCTAAACCGGGTCCAATTTGAAACCTATCAAATGCATTGAGCATGTTGGATTGACCGATGAGAACAAAGCATTCGATAACCTGGTTTAGTTTAAGCCAGTGTGAATAGGGTATAAGGGTATGCTTAGGAAGCAATTTCTTACCATATTTTAGGAAACTCAAAGAGCGAGATATCTCTGAACGTAAAGCCTTAGTATGCTCATCCCATACAAGATGTTTATCAAGTTGTACTCCCAAGTAGTTCGCATTATCTGCAACATCAATATGCGAGTCGCCAATAGCGAAAGACGGGGTCGGTGCTGATTTGTCTGATATCTTCTTGATATGAGGCCTAGGGCCTATAACCACTACTTGTGTTTTTATTACATTCAGAGATAGCTTATTACCTTCAAGCCACTCTTTCAAGGAGTCTAAGTCACTGTTAAGGCTTTCAGGAGACGACACGTGCAAGGAATGCTGGATGAAACAGACCCTTTACACAAATCGTGGTCTCGATACTTACATTTTGCTCCCTGTAGTCTGTAGTTCTGTACGTCCATTCAGGTTTTGCAGTTAGCTTGACATTGTCAAATGGGTTCTCAGTTGATTTACTGACCAGATTACATTTCAAGGATTTAGTATTAATTGACTGGCATGCTTGTTTCTGGATACATGCCGATTCACATTCTTTAACTGTCAATCCTTCCAATAGCACCATGGTATGTCCCGTCAGCTTAAAACCTGGCTTGATAACACTGAAGTTACCGTAGTCTTGGCATTGTGTTCTCAATATATGGCAAGCTGATTTGCTTGCAAGCCATGTAGCTATGGAACTGAAAGAACTGTAAGTGTAACGTGTAATTTTTCCATCATTTATCGTGGAAGTATAGATATTTGTTTTCTTTTTATACCGGGTGAGCCAGAAAGAAGTTCCCGCACCATGAGTACTGCATAGATTTGTATTATTCAAATTTCAATTAAAAGCCTAAAGATTGAAGTATTTTTCTGATTTTTCCCGCTGCTTTACCAGAACTAGATGTATCGGTAAATTTAACTTGATAAAGATTTCATGGTTGCAAAGCGACTGAAAAAGGGCCTAAAATATTGACCCAATTGTGAGGACTCTCCCTACACAGAACACTCCGCAATGAGTGTTTCAACTCTCTCAAGAGCTTCATGGCATCAATTATCAACCAAATACTAAAGATTTTCACTCCCATGGCAATAAGTGTGCAGTGGATATCTCACCCATGAACAATAGCATTTTCTTGCTTGATTTGTACGAGGAGTCCTTTATGATTTGATCGATGTTTTAGGCCATTTTTCAGTCATTTTGTGACCTTGAAATTTTTGTAAAGCTGCATTTACCTATATTTGTAGTGCTCGCGAAACAGTAAGAAAAATCACAAAAATACTTCAGTCTTTCGGCTTTTAACTAGAATTTGAATCATTCAAATCTGTGAAGTACCCTTCATGCTTTGAATTTTCAAAAGTGGGAACTTTTCTCTGGCTCACCCAGTAGCATGTTACGATGTCTTTCATCTACTTTTTTCCAACTACTATACATGGACGATACCAGAGAGAGCAAAAGACAATGATAACCCCTTGGCCAATATATAAAGACAAACAACGCTAAACTATATACCACCACCCTAGGAACGATTAAAAGCTAGTGGACACTGTACTAGATTCTGTCGAGCATTTGATGTCAGGTCAGGGTTGCGATGAATTCTAATCATGTCACGATGGCAACTTCTGTCTCTTTCCTTCTCATTGGAGGATCTTCTGCGTTCAAGCGGGACTCGAGTGGGCCACAGACGCTCTGAACGTTGTCTGGATCATCATTCAACATTGTTTTTGGCTCCCAACCCTGCCTTAATCACCGCCTTTCTTTCATCTGATATAGTAGTCATCTTCATTACAGTGCTAGAGAAGATGGATAGCCTCTGTGGCAAGGACACTTGCTTTCAACGCACTACATATAGTAAAGGATCTTCCGGGTCTTCCTCCTTAACTTAAAGGAAATTTGCAATGGCAAATAGGCTTCTTCAATACATGGCACTGTTTCTTGGCTATCTATTGTTCAAAACGCATGTGATACTTCTAGTTAAGTATTTGTCTACTGAACATGCAAGCTTTGTACCACCCATAAGCCCCTCAAGACGCCATGAAACCCTGAAATTCCTTGGAGTTGGTGTGATGATGAGCGATTTCAAACAGACAGAGGCACATATATACAAAACCCCCTATAGTAGCTGCCCTCCTCGCTGGATGCCCCTTTTAACCCCAACTTTGTGCCACCCATGCTACCAGCGAGGAACTTCTATTGATATGTGACAAGGGCGCCAGGCACTGCACATTTTTGAAAAACCCATAGATATACTAAACATAGGACATTTTTAGACCCCAAAAATGTACTCATTGCTGCATTGTACATGAAAACTAGAGGTTTCATAGCTTTTTCGCTATGCGCTGCAATATTTTGGTGAAAAACTGTGCCTAGCTCTTACCCTTTCAAATTTTCTGATCAGCAACCCTAAAAATGTACTGATTATGCATCAAATAGAGAACTCAAAGGTATGCTATATAACATTTCGCAAACCCAAAAAGTTTCTGACCTCCCTCCATAGCCTACTAATAGGGAGTGCCTCCCCCTGGGCCAATGCTTCATTACGATCGAATTGTCACTGTGAAATCATGAGTACAAAAATATACTTACGCGCTAAGAATAGGCCACAGGATCATTCCTTTTTAGTTGTTTTTGACGCCTTCCCTCCAGTGATCAAGTCAAATGTTTTCCTTGCGTAAAATTGTATGACATTTGATTGCAAATGCAACTAGAAAGGAAACACCTTGAATGACCAGTCAAATACATTCAAAACATCATACTGGAATACCAATAGTCTTTAATAGGTATTAGTAAAGCACAGCAGCAATCTCCTGATATTGATGCTTTCGAATTATCATGCTTCTGCACATCAATCATTATACGAGAATATGGTAAAAGAGATTTGAGTGCCTTTTGCAAGATCTATGATGCTATTGATGCTACTAGTGAATAATTAAACAACTAATGCTTGAAAATCGTAACACTACTCTAAAGATGTTATGTAGAATGCTGTAAATCTACTCTGTATCTCTCCTGGATGAGAAAGGAGCCATAGGACGATGATATTGGCAAACAAGTAATTTAATAGTGGACATATTCATATATTCAACTGCAGGATCAAAATCTTCAAAACAGGCCCTGAATCATGACCAAATTTTCCTGATATTTATTGCGTACATTACGACTTCTACACGTTACCCTTAGGAGCATGTATTGATGTAGCTTTGGCCCCAGGGATGACATTGCATCCTCCCAAAGAGTTAACATGTGCTAAAGCGTGTAAGAGCCATAGATGGTTACGCTAAAGATGGCGGCGATGAACCTTTTACCAAGATGCATTACGTTCAAATTACGAATCGTTAACGATTCTATGGGAATTTGATGGAAGAACGCAATGCATCGGTGTAAGAAGTTCCTTTTTTTATCAATTTAAGAAATACAATATATGCTACATTCTATTATGCTCTAACTACTGTGCAACACTACAAGGACGTTACCATGAGGAGCAAAAGACAATGTCTACCCCATGGCCAACACATAACAATATACAATAGACGATTACGCTAAAGATGGCGGCGAGGAACTTTTTACCAAGATGCTTTGCGTTCTAATTGCGAATCCTTAACGATTCTGTAGAACGCAGTGCATCTCGGTAAAAAGTTCCTTGCCGCCATCTTTAGCGTAATCGTCTGTTAAATAGACAACTACTGATAGATGGAATCTGTTTCACATTGGCTGCCAGGTCGGCGACGTAGGGGAAAATTTCTGCCGTTCCTGACTCCCTCCAGAGTCCCCACTGCTCAAGACATGGCCTCTAAGTTACCAGAGTTTATAGATCACAAAAACGTAGATAGTAAGAAGTTCTTTGCCGCCATCTTTAGTGTAATCGTCCATTGCTGTAAGGCAGGAAATTTGGTCGTGATTCTTAGCCCGTTGCGAAGGCGCTTTTCAGAGAAAATCCCTCATAATTTCAAAACGAACAGACCGATTTCAGTCAAATAATTTATCAAAAGGATTTGAACATGTCCTCCATTAAATATTGTATTTTTGTTCGGGATACTATCAGTGAAAGTCTTTGGGGTTTTCACCAGAAGAGCCTAGCCTGCGTTCCAGACCACTTGAAAAAGTAACACAGGCTAGAAGAGCCAGACACCCATCGAAGCGCCTTGTAGTCTGCTCAGCATCGATATCAGGGTCATCGCCCTTAATACTTCCTTTGTAAAGTTGCGCATGCCCCAAAACGCTTCGCTCGTCCGATTGATCAGCGAACCAATCAGAGTTAACATCTTTTCCTTTGTGATTTACAAAAGGGGGAATTCGCAGTGTCCCGAACAAATTTGTCAACATTATTGCCTTGATCCTTTTGGAGCTGTAGCCTGTCAAACGGGTATTGTTCTTGTTTTAATCACGTGGTAAAAGTTCTTAAAGGGTCTGTTTCATCCAGCATTCCTTGCACGTATCGTCTCTTGGCTCGCTTTTGTTGTTGCCTTTTTCATGGGCATTATACAGTTATGTGGCGGGTGAATCGAAAAAAAGTTTACGCTTTTGGTGGGCTACGGAATAAGAAATACTAGACTGATATTCAAAACTAAGATGTTAATCTATCAGTCAAAGACTAACTTAGATGAGGAAATTTTGTGTGGTAAAATAACACATGTTTAACACACAACAATATGAAAGATGTCTGCAAGGGGCTTATGGGAATCCAGAAGCCCACGTTCCATTCTGGTCCATAATTTATGAGGCAATGAAGTTTTCAGTGTCAGTTTCAGAAATATAATTTTAATTTCGATAGAATGGACTGTCGAATCCTCGTTCCCATATTTGCTGTTTACCAGCATTTTCCTAGTCTCTGGGTCTATGAGTGATTTTACGAAACAAAATTTCTCATCTAAGACTGCGTTCACACGATGCCGGCAGATTTTGAAAACGATGAAAAAAGTGACGGTAGCAAAATTTGAGCTAGCGTTCACACGATGCCGGCACAATTTGAAAACGGTAGGAAATTTGACGATAAAAACTCGTTGCAGGATTTGATGCCAAAGAATAGTACCTACACCCTAAGAATAGACTTGTCTCGATCCAAAAGTGTCGAAAAATGTTCTGTTTTCATCTTTGTTGAGTGTTTAAACGATGCTGTTTCAAATTTATGCCGGTTACGGTTCCGTTTTCAAAATCTACCGTTTTCAAAATCTGCCGGCAAAAAATGTGCCGTTTTCGTGTGAACAGGAGGCCTATCCGTCACATTTTTCACCGTTTTCAAAATCTGCCGGCATCATGTGAACGCAGTCTAAGTTAACCTTTGACTGATAGATTAACATTTCAATTTTGAATATCGGTCTCATACTTTTTATTCCACAGCCCGCCAAACGCGGAAACTTTTTCTGAATCACCCGTTACAACATTGGCTTCCCTGCCTTGAAGAAGGCTGCAATACTAAATTGCCAATAAACCAATATTGCCAGTAAACAAATAGAGAAAGTAAAATATAAGTACGACGTTTTTCGAGAGTAGCCTGTTATCGAGCCTTTACTCGAATCGTCGTACTTATTTCAATTCGCATCAAAGAAGTGATATTTTATTTCAATTTCTTGTTTATCTTTGTGCAATTGCACTACGCACAGCAAGAAGATTTTTTTAATAAACCAAAGAAGCTTTGAAACGTAAGGAAAATTAGCTTTTTAACTGATCTCAAATTTCTTCTTTGTTATGGTGCCATGGTTGAAATAGATTTACATCATAAAACCAGAAAAGGCTTATTTTGAAGCATGACACTCTGACAAGATTAGTATTGCTAGCGCAGGCCCGTGGGAAGCAGAGGGGGCGGGGAGCTCAAACTCCCAATTATCTTAAAAATATACTGGTGCTACGTTCCACATATTTATATACAGTAGATCCATTTTTGTCTATTGCTTTGAGAAAACATACCCCCTGCCTCCTCCCCAGTCAGCTGCTGCTTCATACAACCCTGCGTTAATATCATTGCTACAAATGTCATTGATTGTTAGACATTTGCAAGTCCAAATTACAGCTACGGGAATACTTGTCTGTTAGTATGAACTTTAAATACCGTAAAACCTTAAGGAAATTTAGGTGCAGTGACCATACATTGTTTATTGAGACTGCTGGAACACATAAAGGGTTTGATTTCAATGACAGCATCTGTAAAACTGTATCTGTAAAACTGAATCTGTAAAAACTGCTTCCTTGGTTTTATTGATGATGAAGTACCTTTTCTTTTTGTATGTCAGGCCCATAGCACTGTAAGATCGACCCTTTCATCACATACCTCGGCCGAGTGCCTTACCACCAACTTACAATTCCATGAGATCATGAGCTATGTTAAAGGCACAATAGCCGTCCTATCATCGTACCTTTTTCAAGCTAACTATAGGTAGGGAAACTCTAGCCAGATAATGCTAGTCTGAGAGATCTATGCCTGGATGTACACTTGCATATGATTTACGTTTTCATTTTTCTTCATATATTCTGTCCTTGTTGCATTTAATTTTGGTGATTACTTCTATTTAAATTGTGCTTGTCTGTTTTCTGCCATATGCAGTTTTTATGTAATTTTCATAACTGTGATGATGATGATGATGATGATGATGATGATGATGATGATGATGATGATGATGATGATGATGATGATGATGATGATGATGATGATGATGATGATGATGATGATGATGATGATGATGATGATGATGATGATGATGATGATGATGATGATGATGATGATGATGATGATGATGATGATGATGATGATGATGATGATGATGATGATGATGATGATGATGATGATGATGATGATGATGATGATGATGATGATGATGATGATGATGATGATGATGATGATGATGATGATGATGATGATGATGATGATGATGATGATGATGATGATGATGATGATGATGATGATGATGATGATGATGATGATGATGATGATGATGATGATGATGATGATGATGATGATGATGATGATGATGATGATGATGATGATGATGATGATGATGATGATGATGATGATGATGATGATGATGATGATGATGATGATGATGATGATGATGATGATGATGATGATGATGATGATGATGATGATGATGATGATGATGATGATGATGATGATGATGATGATGATGATGATGATGATGATGATGATGATGATGATGATGATGATGATGATGATGATGATGATGATGATGATGATGATGATGATGATGATGATGATGATGATGATGATGATGATGATGATGATGATGATGATGATGATGATGATGATGATGATGATGATGATGATGATGATGATGATGATGATGATGATGATGATGATGATGATGATGATGATGATGATGATGATGATGATGATGATGATGATGATGATGATGATGATGATGATGATGATGATGATGATGATGATGATGATGATGATGATGATGATGATGATGATGATGATGATGATGATGATGATGATGATGATGATGATGATGATGATGATGATGATGATGATGATGATGATGATGATGATGATGATGATGATGATGATGATGATGATGATGATGATGATGATGATGATGATGATGATGATGATGATGATGATGATGATGATGATGATGATGATGATGATGATGATGATGATGATGATGATGGTGATGATGATGGTGATGATAATGATGATGATGATGATGATGATGATGATGATGATGATAATGATAATGATAATGATAATGATAATGATGATGACGATGACGATGATGATCATGATCATGATGATCATGATGATGATCATGATGATGATCATGATGGTTAATGATGATGATGATGGTGATGAATCTGATGAATATGATTGTGACAGTCCTCCAAATTGATATCCAGGGGGGGGGGGCATGATTCGTGGATTGTCAGGGGTTTGCCGCCTGGTCTTCAGATAGGTGCCTACTTCTGGTTGCAAAGCTTGCCTTTATACCCACTTTTATGATCAATTTTGGCAGAAAAATACATATTTTCAACACTTTGCGTCAGTTTCAGCCAAAACCAGGGGCAATCTACCGAAAATGAACCTTTTTTATAGTACAGAAGTTTTTGCTAGAAGCCAACCCTTATGTGCGGCACATATGCCCTCAACATGTTAGGTACCCCCTCCCCCGGGTTGATATCGTTTATGGAATTTTCAGTTTCATTTCTGAAAAAGTGATTTTACCATACTTATTTTTTAGATGGTACCAACTCATATATATTACAGTTTCACTGCTTGTTGGATACAGTCCATTTAGGTTAACGTATTGACAATTTCTATACCACCATGCACCTTTGTTTAAGGTAGCACAGTTCGTGCCATGCAAATCTTGGTCTTTATCACGTGTTGTAAACTTCATTCCGTTATGATAAGTAAGAGAATCTGTAATACCGTAGCCTTTGGGGGTACCTACAACAGTCAGCTTATACCCGTTTGCTTCATTGTCGACAGCAAACGAAGGATAGCTTTCATAGTAGATCTTGTTTGGATTGTCATCCATCTGCTTTAACGCGACAAGGAGAATGGCTCCTTTACCGGGAGCTGCAAGCGCATGTAGCTTATCGAGACCAAGCCAAAAGTTTCCGTTGAGATCTCCGAAACCCTTTTTGTAATCTTGCCAGTAACGGTAAAAGTCTACCGAGCTATCAACGCGTCGCTGGAATACGATCCAGCCCCCACCATCCGTTGACATATCGCAAGGAGCCATGATGACATTATTACTTGGCTTTTCATTCATGATTGGATATACTTTGTTGGCTCTGTAACCTCTGTCGTAAGCATCTTTGCAGTCTGCAAAAAAGTATGATACAGAGTTAAACGACTGAAATTTCTTTTTTCTCACATAATAAGGCATCTAGGCCATGAGGGCATCTAACCGTAGTTAGAATCCAGTTGAAATTACTATTAAATAGAACATTAATTGCAGTAAAAAACGAGAATACAAGAACAATACTTTTTGTGTGTAAATTTAAATCAAATTCCAGAGGCTACCAAAGGCCGCCCTCCCATTTATTCAGCTTAACAAGTTTTCATATTATTTTTGATGAACCAGGTGAGCCATAAAAAAGTTCCCACTTTTGAAAATTCATAGCATCAAGATTACTCCATCAATTTGAATGATTCAAATTTTAGTTCAAAGCCAAAAGATCGAAATATTTTTATGATTTTTCTCGCTGTATCAGGAGCACTAGAAATTTAGGTAAATTCGATTTCACAAAAGTTTAATCATTGCAAAATGACTGAAAAATGGCCTGAAACATCATAATTGACTCCTCGCACGGATCAATTAAGAAAAAGCAATTCTTCATTGGTGAGAGATATTCTCTGTACATTTATTGCCATGGGACTGAAATCTTTTAGTATTTGCTTGATAATTGATGTCGTAGAATTCTTTAGAGAGGTGAAACGCCCATTGCGTATTGTTCTGTGTAAGGAGAGTCCTTACAATTTGATCGATGTTTTAGGCCCTTTTTCAATCATTTTTTAACCATTAAATTTTTGTTCAGTTAAATTTATCGATACTTTCAGTGTCGGTAAAACTGAAAAAAATTAGAAAAAATACTTCGATCTTTCGGCTTTGAATCATTCAAATCTGTGCAGTACTCATGGTGCTATGAATTTTTAAAAGTGAGGACTTTTTTCTGGCTTACCTGGTAGAGTAGGATGAAACTGTGCCGAATCTTTGTATCTTACTCGTAGAATTCTATGTTGAATCGACAAAATATGGAGTAAGTGGACTGCAAAGCTATCATATATATCCTTGTCGTTTGATGTTGTGAATGAGTCCCCTATCTAATAAGCCTCCCTATCTTTTAAGCCTTCCTCTGGAGTGTCTGAAAATAAACAAGCCTCCCCAGGGGCTTAATAGAGCTTTTACAGTATTTCAATTTGGAAATCCAATTTTACTTTGAAGCATTTCAGCAAAAATGCTGGTGGCAAGTTAAGGCAGTACTCATCCTCTCAACTTATTAACCAGATAGATTTGTTATGCACGCTCACATGACTTGCAGTTGAGTTTTGTTCCAAACAGTTTTCTTTCCTTTCCTTTTAAGGAAATTTTCAAAGACCAGGCTGCGCAAGAAGCCACCATTGCAACTGTCGTTTCACCAAAACCTATCTTAGGGGACCATCATAAAAATAAGGTCAATTTGACCTAAAGCGCTGTCTTTGCCGCTGTGATGAGGGTTATTTTTTAGGCATTTACTTTAATTGTATTAGAATTGTGTTGTCTACTTTTAGGATTTAAACATTGTAAAATATCATTTCTAGTGGCAATTCGTTACGTGCCGATCTTTTCTCTTAGCCTCCTTCAAGGCGATGAGTTTTTATCCCCATTTGGAAAATGAAAAGCAAAGCTCTACAATTATTTGACTACTGAGCGTGAATTGTATCGAAGAGAAATTTTACCAAGTTTCATCGAAAATTGTGTTCATCATATTTTAAGAGAGAGCTTTCCTACGACGAACAGGGCTAAAGACAGGAAAACTTGTACATCAAACTGTAACAAACAGATGTCAAGATATGAGCATTTTTTGCAAATTTTGTTTTACCAATATGATATATAGAGCTGGTAGCTGATGATTACGAAGCAACTTTGGCTTACCCCTGAAATTACCAAGTGTAGTTTCGATGCATTGGTAACCAGGACATAGACATGAGTCTATGCATGACATTGTCGAGGGACATGGTTTCGTTTTCTGGCACAGTGCTCCAACCTACGGGAGTAATAGCGGAGAATTAACTGTTTGATATACACACAAAACTGTATGCCTGGGCAAATAGAGCGAAAAAGCGACTCCTGTTATAAGTCTTTATTCAAAGAAGACGCTAGATCGGTCATTCTTTGCCGCGTAAGCGTCAAAGTATTTCAAATGAATCAACAGGCCGCGATATCTGTCTTTCTTTCTTTCTGTCTATCCTTATGTTTGTGGAAAACTGGCCATCCTGCAATTCATTTTGCTTGAAATAAACTATTTTTATCACACAATAACGAAAAAGTCAGGCGTGATGTCATCAAAGCCTTCTTAATTTTCTCTGCATTTGACTGACTTTGTTATGGTCTTCTGGGCGGGGATGGGGAGTGATTTTGTGATGCATTCCAACGGAACTGAACTGACTGCGAGAATGAGGTGTTGCATGACAGGAGGGGAGAGGGGCCAAGGCACCTTGTAATGCCAACAGAATGAGAAAGGCCTATTACTTTTATTATATTCCATATGTTGGCGCAGTTTGTTCCCATTTCCCAAAACGCGGCACTCATTAACTAATGTTGTTGTTTGTCTCTAGATTCATAGGTTACAGATCAGTTACATTTTGTAACCAGCTTACAGATCTATCTTTTTTGTAATTTTTAGTTGCGTCAGGTCACTTTTTCATCTACATTTCGAATGTCGATGGTTTTTAATCATTTCAGTGCTATTTGCCTATGGTGTCACGGTATCATTGTTTATTATTATATAATTATTATAATACATTGTATTATGATTCATCATTTATACACGAAGAATCCCTTCAGCAAAAACTTAAAATACATAGGCATAAAAAATAAATACATAAAAATTCAATGGGTGGAACTGATCTTCCTGGGAGTCGTGTTTTAGTTTAATTCAGCTCCTCAAATGTATCTTGAGGTGTTTTTTAATTGTTGTAAGGTAGAGAGTTCCCTGATGGTATTGAGGATTTCGTTCCAAGCTTTTTGACCCGTTCCAAACTAGAAATCAGGCAATGCATGCTTTCGTAGCTCTGCGTGACCCATGCATAACTGAACGTTCGATAAATTTCCTAACTGTTTCATCAGACATTTATTTGTTGAGACAGACTTACGGTTAACAGTTAAAGCCTGGTTCTCATATATCGCACACCACCGCCGATCCTTCTCTCATAATGTTGTCGATATACATGGACATGGTTTTTTAATGATCGCCTACCATCAGCGAGCATCGCCGACCATCGACGATGAACCGAAAAAGTTTGTTTCTTGCAATCATTCGGCGATAATCGCCAATGGGAACATTCAAATGAGAACATCATTGGAGACAATCTGGGATCATATTTAGGCTTCAAATTCTGCTATCGAAATGAGGCTCTTTTCTTATGAGGTCACATTGTGTACGAAAGATCGCAGATCATTTCGAACAAGTAGCATACGTGAACACTTGCGTCGGTGATGACTGCTGACAGTTGACGATAGTCTGTGATTTAGTTTGCGACATATGAGAACCATGTTTAAGTGCTATGGGATTGTTATGCAATTCCTTGCTCCATGTGGTATCGTCACGTATTATTTATCTGTTGTAATCATTTCATGATTATATGAAAATGTCACAGTTCCCCTGCAACAAATCTAAAGTACACGAAAATCTGCTGTTGCAAAGAAGTTTTTAATACGAGGTTAACAGTAAAACCTTGCTTCAGCGAAACAACACGAAATAACGTGTTTCATCAAAATGGCTTGTTTCAGCCAAATCCTCAGTGTGTATGAGTGTCCATAAAACGAGCACGCAAAATAACAACAGTAAAACGCGTACACATGTACAAACCCTCAGGGCGTCGATAACTCATGTCTCTTTTGAGAAATACTCTCGAATTCTTGTGCTCTCTTTACGACCAAGTCTCCAAAGATTAACTCTGAGCGAATCAACGAACGAGCGATTCGGAACACAACTCCTAGTTCGCTTTTTCAACTCAGCGATGTTAAAATATAATTTTGCCTCTCTTCTCAACTCCCCATCAAGTGTCACGTGATCAAACCTTGCGTCATTTTGTAACATGGGGATACAGGCCCCGTTTACACGATACCGTTTTCATTTCATATCGGATTGCCTTACCTAATCCGATATGAAAATTTCTCCTGTTTACACGATGCCGTTTTCATTTCATAGCGGATTGGGGTTCTGTTTACACGATACCGTTTCACCTTGCACTGTAATGGTTTCACCGCATTCGGTAATGGTTCCACTGCGCATTCTGCGCAGCTCCCCTAATGGATTCGAGGCTAGTAGAATTGATAATGAGGTTCCGTACTGAGTTGAAATCGGATTCGACCGTTTACACGATATCGGATTGGTTTCATGCCACTTTCAGAGCGTTTTCATTTGAAAACGCGAAAACGGTATGAAGCATATCGGATTGGTGCGTTCTCGTGTAAACAGGAGGCCAATCCGATATGGAATGAAAACGGTATCGTGTAAACAGAAGGCCAATCCGATATGAAACCAATCCGATATGAAATGAAAACGGTATCGTGTAAACGGGGCCACAATGATCGTTGCTAATGCTCTACATCTCATGGAGAAACAACAAGCCAAAGTTCAGATATGACTGTCGCACCATAAGGCTCGCAGTAATGCTACTACGGAGTATCCTAGTCCTTGCAATGCAAATGATTGAGGAACCTCTGCATTAGACAGCAGCGTATTCAAGTCATGACACATTGTCAGATTCCTCGTGTTTGCTCCATTGCCATATCCCACAACGCCCATTTGACTACAACAGATAATAACAATTCACTTCGATAGAGCAAACTTAGACTCGTGTCATCAGTCTGTAACACTTACATTTCGCTCGCTGTAGTCAGTAGTTCTGTACGTCCAATCAGCTTTTGCTGTTAGCTTGACGTTGTCAAATGGATTCTCAATAGATTTACTGACCAATTTGCATTTCAAAGGCTTGGTATTAATTGATTTGCATGCTTGTCTCTGTATGCATTCTTTTTCACATTCTTTAACTGTGAGTCCTTCTAATAGCATCAAGGAGTGTCCAGCCAGGGCATAACCAGGTTTAATAACACTGAAGTTACCATATTCTTGGCATGGTGTTCTCAAAATATGAGAAACTGATTTGCTTGTAAGCCATGCAGCTATGTAACTGAAAGAGAATTTTCAATCATGTGATAATGGCACACATTGACTTTTGTCTAACAATATAATTTATTGCTGGAGGCAGTATGGGTATGTCTTTGCTTATCAGTGATGGAATTCGATTTTAAAGTGAGGACATTTATTTTTATGCATGAACCTTACTTGTGAGGACTTTCAATAACGTCAGCCTCTGTCCGATTTCAAATGAAATTCATCTTGATACCTTGGGCGGTAGGAGACTGCTGTGTTAGCCTAAAAATGCTTAAATTGCCTCAAAAAGAAATATATTTATTCAAACTTACGATGCTGTGGTTGTCTCTTTCTTCTTCATTATCTTTGCCCAAATATTTCAACCAATATGCAACCACGAATGTGGCCTAAGGTGCCGCCATGTTGAATTGATTCTGCACTGTGCCTCGATATGGGTTTCTGGGAAGACCCCAAAGGCGAAAACGAGAAGGGATTGGGAATCCCCCTAGCACTACATGCGCCTGCATAGAATCAATTCAACATGGCGGCACCTTAGGCCACATTCGTGATTGCATATTGGTTGAAATATTTGGGCAAAGACAATGAAGAAGTAAGAGACAACCACAGCATCGTAAGTTTGAATGAATATATTTCTTTATGAGACGATTTAAGCATTTTTAGGCTACGCAGCAGTCTCCTACCGCCCATGTTGATACTCGTAGAATTATTTCTTTTTACTTTATTTTTCATTTTTTGGTATCTATACATAGGGTACTGCGGTTAGAACTAAACAAAGCCGACATTACCTAACTAGTATATTCACAATGCAGACAGTGTCAATAATTTCTCGTTTAAAGGCACACTGTCGTGGCGATGATTGGGTAAACAACACAACCAAGAAGAAAAGAATTAAGCAAGGTTCAGTAATTTCGCTGTACAATGAAATTCACGAAGATGATAATGATCTGATTCCCTTTATTCTCGAAACAAAGTATGATCCAAGAGCATAAAGGCTTGGAAATTACTCAAAGGCCAGAGCTTTGTTATTGATTTCAACATTACCACTAAGCCAATCACAGCCACGACAGTGTGCCTTTGATGTAATGACGAACATATATAGCGATGTTGTTTAGAGATAGAACAATAGAAGGCCGCGTGCCTCTGTTTGTCTAATTTTTTGATCATCTATTGAGATCATCAAATACAATGGAATACAAGAAGGCTATATTTAGATTGCCCAGGCCCATAACTTAAGTTGCCGTATATCTCCGTTATTTGCCCTTAACTGTATTCCTGCTTCTTAGCTATTGATTTACGGTATTTTGCAATAACACTGGTTGTTTTTTCTTATTTTTGAATGTAAAAACAATCGTTGTTGGATGATCATTTCTTTCAAAGGACGTTCTGCTGAGTTGTCCGCGCACGCAGAAAATGTCGTTTGACTTCATTGCTACATACGATTGAGATAAACTCATAGTTAGTTCTTGCACATATGAATTACTTGGTGTCTAAAAAACAATTCCCATGAATTTTAAAGATCATTTGAAGCAGTACCCCTTCTCCTCCCGTCAGTGAAATGGTTTTGAATCTATTCACGATCCAACGTCTTGCAACGCAACCCACTTTTCATTGGTTAAAACTTTTGCCTGGTTGGGCCACGGATTTGGAGTTTTGAGTCTAGGCGTGATCCTCAGAACAGCAATTTTTCTACTGCCAAGCACAACGAAAGT
Source organism: Aurelia sp. 3 sensu Dawson et al. (2005) (assembly GCA_964020215.1). Taxonomy (NCBI): domain Eukaryota; kingdom Metazoa; phylum Cnidaria; class Scyphozoa; order Semaeostomeae; family Ulmaridae; genus Aurelia; species Aurelia sp. 3 sensu Dawson et al. (2005). Next base: position 11,383,951 of record OZ026583.1, on the reverse strand, counting down.
GTTTGGTTTCCCTCGTGATTTATTTTAGAGAAAAAAACCCCGCTCTCCTAAAGATATTTAGTTTGTACCGGGTGAGTCAAAAGGGAGTTGCGTCAAAAGGGAGTTTGACGGGCTGCAGAATGAAAATTTTGTGGCCAATAGACGAAATCGGATCAGGTTTGTTTACACCCATTTCAAGTCATGTGATCAATCTCTTGATAAAATATCTTTTGATTTCTCCTGCATATTTCGCGCCATGCAAAGTTGTGCCATGTGTGCAAAAAGAAGGACAATAATTAAACTTTCCAAAGGTATGGTCACATGAGTTGAAATGGGTAAAACAAACCTTAGCCGATTCTGTCAATTTTCAAAGCTGAAATGTTAATCCATCAGCCAAAGCCTAACTTCGATGAGAAAATTTTGCTTGTAGTAAAACCACTCATCGTTCAGTTAAGTTCAGTTCAGTTCAGTTCATTTTCATTTTAGAATTCCACTACATACATCCTTTATATACAAATAATCAACTAAGATACAACAAATACAAATAATGACAAATGCAAATTACAACAGGTAGAAACAGAAACAATTATGTATGAAGAAGAATTTTTTTTAAAGAAGGAGCTCTCTCAGTAGATAAACTAATCGTGGAGAGAGCACCCCCTATTTTAAAAACCTATTAGTAATCGTTAAAACCCAAAATGCAGAAAAAGACCATAGGGAGTTTGTATGGGAATCAAACATTGCACGTTCTATTCTGGTCCATGGTCTATTTGCCTTTGAAATTTGAAATCAATGTAACTGTCAATTTTAGAAATGGAATTGTAATTTCAATAGCAAGTAAATCGTGGACCAGATTGGAAAGCAGAATTCTCGTTCCCATACATGCCCTTTCTGGACATTTTTCTAACTTTGGTGTCGTTAACATGAGTGATTTTACCAAACAAAATTTCAAATCTTAGTTAGCCTTTGACTGATAGATTAATATTTCAGTTTTGAAAATCGTTCACATACTTTTGATTCGACAGCTCACCAAACGGATAAGCTTCTTATTCACTCAGTATATGTTGGGCATTTTTAGAAGCAACAAATATGGCCTTTAGGGGATATTGAAATAGGGATATTTGGTTGATATATTGCTATATTGGTTGGTAGCAGATGTTTTCCTTCGGAAGTATCCAATTTCAACGGCTGTCCGATTGACACCTTAAAGGGAATAGACATAGTTATATCCCATAGTCGCTATAAATAGGCCAGAGAAACGAACACAAATCTATTGTTTCTTTAGCTACACAATGAAACCGGATGCGTCTAAGCTATCAAGTACAATAGATAATATTTTTGACCTGGCCCGGGCCAGCTTTTAACCATGTCGCTTCCCTTTAAGCATCCTAAATGAAAAGCCCATTGGCTCGTAAACTTGTCTGGCTATCAACAATTGATTATGTCTAATAATCAGAAAAGGGAAACAGCAGATGTTTGCCTCCCCCCCACATGTACACGATCATTATTATAACCCTGAAGTAAAGTAATGGTAATGAACAAAAGGAGTTGCGCTCGTATGACATTACTTGAATTCATGGCAACCTTGACCTGGCATTTAATGTCAGACAGACTCTGGTGCAGTATCCATTGGTTTTTAATTCCTCGTAGTGTAGTTGTATGTTGTTAACGTTACATGTCTTTATGTATTCACCTTGGGGTTGTCATTGTCTTTTGCTCCTCTTGGTATCGTCGCTGTGGTGTTGTATTATAGCGAGAAGATCATACAAGAATGCAAGATGTATTGTAATATTTCATGGATAAATGGATAATAAATACTCACACGCCAAGAATGGACCACACGATCACCCTTTGGTGCATTCTTAGTGACATCTCTTCTGCAATGAAATCAATCCTTATTTGCCACTCTTGTTCTTAGTTGTAAATGCAACTAGAAAAACAAGAACCGTGAATTGTTAATCGAATGCAGATTAAGCGTCATACTGCGGTTACTATGGTCTGCAGTTCCCTTCTATTCTATATTGTATCGAGATTCAGTTCAGTCCTTAACTTCGGCTACCTGACGGAAACTGCATGAGCCGCTCGGCTACCCAATGATTGTATTTTACAAGTCGGCTGCGTTAATTCAGATTCCCGTTCTGCCATTAAGATAGAAGAAATACCCTTCAATGACTCTATGATTAATGCACACTTCTCCAATTAAAAACCCCAAATAGGTTGTTTTAGTTAGCGAGGAATGATTAATGTGATACCATGAATAAGCCTTGCAATGAAAGAATTACCAGCGGGTATTCAGCTATTCACATATGCTGCTGGTAAGGATGTAGGTAAGCAATTGTCAATAACAGCCAAACTGAAATGTCAACGTGACCACAAATTGATGTTCAGGTCGAACTTCCTAGAATGGGAGTCAATCGCAGGGATTTAATGGCATGGCCATTCTAAATCTCTGTTGGGAGCAATGCTAAAATAAAGTTCTTTTTTTTTACCGTCGGATAGGCTTATATAACTCTTCTACAGATTTATGACGATGAGTATCTTGTTTCCCTGTGCTCTTTGACTTGATGATGGCACTTCGGTCAAGAGAGACTCATAGTATTACTCTGAAGAATCTGGCCCTATTTAGGCCCAAACTGAGCAGTTTCTGCAGTACCAATCAGATTGCGAGATTTGTGAACTACTATTGTTACGGTGTAAATGTGATAGAATTTTGATTCGATTGAAGAATTGAAAACACTCCCACGGGACAAAGATTCGAAGCCGTGATTCCATCATAATTCCATTGACGATTGAAGAGAATAGGGCCCAGTTTTTCACTGTTTCATTATGAGCAAGGTTTACCGCAGGGATACAAGGGACTCATCGTCATCAGTCTATTTCTTCTACAGTCTAGAAATAACCAACTTTACAAAATGATAAAATGAAAAAATGAAAAAAGAAGCCGTGCAAAAAATATTCTTTAAGGGAGCTCTGTCACGCAGGTGGTTGGTTTAGAGAACAATGCTTCGACAAAAGAAAGGAGCTAGAACCCAGACTCTTTGAATTTATCGCATGATGAAAATTCAGTTCAATTCACGAAACGATCTCTTTCCAATTCTTTTTTGTTAATCCTGCCATTCAAATTTTTGATCCCCTTTTACAATCTCAGCCAATTATAAATGAGACAGATTGCCTTTAAAGGGTATAGACATAGCTACATGTCGTACCTGCTATAAATAAGCTAAAGAAACGCCCACAAATCCATTGTTTCTTGATGCGTCTAAGCTTTTGAGGACAATCGATTATATTTTTGATCTGGCCCGGGCCAGCTTTTAACCATGTAGATTCCTTTTAAGAATTACTACGCAATGGCAAAACCATTTCTTGCAATATTTATTTGCTTTTGACATTGACACAAACGAATCTTGTACCATAAATCATTAAAATTTTGTCATGCTCAGGCAGGGTTTTACAGAGAATCAACGGAGATAAAGCCCCAAGCAGAAAGAGTCTGCTTTTTTCGGCCTTATGAATTTGATTATTTCAGCACCGAGTGGATTTTGTTTCGCTGTAGGAACAATAACGTCCATTGGAGTTTTCTTTTTCTTATAAATTGTTTGTTTTTTTGTTTGTTTTCAATTTGTTTTGAGTGGGCTTGTCAGGATTTCTAGCTACTGAAAGCTAATTTAGGCCCACTGTGCATGCCGCATACAGGCATCGGACCCCTAGTTTAACGTCCCTTCCGAAGGACGATGTGAGTTGTAAGATCAGACCTCAGAGGTCACCCATCCAGGGTTTGACCTCACACGACCAAGCTTAACTTCAGTCACCTGATGAAGACTGTAAAAGCCACTCGGCCACTTACCTCAAAATTGATCTACTTAGAGATTGGCTCTACTTAGCTCCGTTCATTCACTTTAACTTCTCAAGTTGAAGCCTCTTTAATCTCTAAGTTAGCTCCAAATTTTGTTACTATCGACACTGCATGTTGTTGTAAATTAACTAAAATTTTCATGTGATCCAAACAGTACTTGCATGTGACAAATGCAAGTACTTGTGATTTGATTGCCACAAGACGAGGCTAGTTTGCTCAATATGTCCTTGATTTCGATGCCATCTAGGCTGATCCAGATTATTCAAGCTACCACTTTTAAACTCTTGTTTGCCTCGCCATTGTTCTGGCTTTGAAGAGTTTAGGCCACCGTGTTGTTGCTTCAGCGATTGTTTGCAGTAAGTAGTGACGTTGCAGTGATCATGGTTCCCAAAGGGCTGCTGTCGACCAGGCCAAAATCGATTCCTTTAGAAAATATCGAATTTTTTAAAATCTAATCAGGGCGATAAATGTATAGACTGGTCTTTGCTTTAAATATTTCAACTGTGACTTTTGTTGCCGAATATACCCCATGAATGCTCAGAAGGGAATTAGTCCTGCACCCCTCGCCGCAGCTTTCTCCATTGACTCCTTGTTGTGCGAGGGTAATTGCATGAATCAACAGGGCGGCACTTCCGATGATTTCAGTGAATCAGAAGATTACTCCACCCCGTTCATGTCACCATTTTCTTGTTTTGTAATTTTTTTTCAATTCTATTTGTGGCCAACATCATCATGATCTGGAGCATGACTTCAGATTCATCTAGGCCATGGCTTCTTAACAGTGCTGCGCAAATTTTTCCGACGATGCAGGCTGTTTTGACTTTGCAGAGTTTATCTTCGTTATAGCTTCAAGTATCAGTTTTTCAGCTTTCTCTGGTCCTGAAACATATTTAGCTGCCATTATATCAAATAATTGTACTTTGATTTTTCCAAGTAATCGTGCCAAGTAACAAGTAAACAAAAACACATCCGTCCACCACAAAACCAAAAACTCTTGGCAACTTTCAGTATCGTACCATTGTTTGCATTTATGGCGCAAGTTTTCGTGGCGCGAAATATGTTAAAGAATTAAAAAATGTTTTATCAAGATCAATTGACTTAAAGTAGGTTTTGTTTATCATGGCTCCTGTACGGCAGCCGCGCAAGCAAGGCACATTTTCTGTAGGAGACCTTGTTGGACCTGTAAACTAGCTACTGGTGATAACAAGGAAGACAGATTCATCAAAATTTAATTGAGCATAGTGAATTCCAAAGTTTTGAATCATAAACTTGCATCAATATGTTGTAAAAAAAATGATACAAGTGCGATTAATGAAAATTATTAACTCTGTTTCTTAAATTTAAGTTGAATCAAGGTAAAATCTATTTTGTATTTGTTTGCTTTTTCTGTAACTACCTCCAAGGGGACTATTATGGAAATAGGTTCAATTCGACCTTTAATGCTATCCCTGCCGTTTTAACCAGGAGTGTCTTTAATTTGTATTTATCATAGTATATTTATTATATCTATTTTATCATCTTTTATCGTAATTAAATGATCCATAATACATAAATACATTCATACAACTATGAAGAGATGGGTAGATTTCTGGCACAATGAAGCATGTGAAGTTAAATTCTTATTGGAGTGTGACTCAACATTTTGATGTAAACTCATACTGTGATCTGTGATGAGAGCGTAGGTTTCGGAAGGCGTCAGTGAGTCAGAAATCTGTCGGTTTCCGTACTTGCGCCTCTCTCATAATATACAATTTTTATCTGATGTACATTATTTGCTTTTAGTGGAGTGAAGCTGATTTCAGATGCAATCGACGTCGTCTTAATGATTTACTAGTAGCACCTGTCCAGCATTTAACAAAATATCCATTACTGCTAAAGGTAAGCTTTTGACACTTTTGCAAACCAAATAACGGGTGAGTCAAAATGGTCTTTGTTAGAATGACTAAAGAATAATGATATGATTGCAAATCCTGAGAAATTTCATGCACTTTTGATTAGAAAAGATCAGTCTGATACCAGTGGTGTTAATATTAGTATCCAGGGCAAGAGTATAAAATCGGAAGACAACGTGAAGCTCCTGCGCATAAAACTTGATAACAAGCTAAACTTTGATTCGCATATTTCTGATCTTTGCCATAATGCTGCAACTCAGCTTAATGTCCTGAAAAGGCTCAAGTCTTTTATTGATTTGAAGAACGAAAGGTGTTGATTCAAAGTTTTGTATATTCGAATTTTAATTACTGTCCGTTAGTTTGGAATTTTTCATCAGCAAAGTCCTTGCAAAAAGTTGAAAAGATACAGGAAAGGGCATTGAGATTTCTATACAATGATCACACAACCTCGTATGATGCCTTGCTTGTGAAGTCGCGTAGATGCTACATGCACATTTCTAGGCTAAGATCCCTCTGTATAGAAGTTTACAAGACTATGAAAGATTTGAATCCCATTTTCATGAAGGATCTTTTCAAATTCAAATCATCAACTAACTCAACTCGTTCTCAAAGAAATCCTTATGACCTACTGCACCATAGGCCTAATCAGGTAACTTACGGCTCCAATAGCCTTAGAGCCTTGGCACCAACAGTTTGGAACAGTTTGCCAAATGAGATTAAATCGGCTGATAACTTCGCTGCTTTTAAACGTTTAATCAAAGAATGGGAGGGTACCAAATGTGGCTGCAACGTCTGCAGGCACACAGAATCCTAATGAACACAGGTGCGGGATGGTTGGCCGGTGGGATACCCGGTGCTCGGTTGGATGGCTACGCCTGCCTGTGGCGTGGTTTGTCCGTTCGTGTGCTGGGTGTCCTGCTTGCTTGGCACCCTTGCACTTGTGTCAAAGTTTACATTGATTGGTGTAGTGTCTTCTTTTCAAAAATCCAATTGGTCTTTTCAAGGTCCTTCTGAAGGGACTGCAACTTTTCATCCTCCTTATAGGAAACTAAATTTCTTTTCCTTGGTGCTTCCATATCGAATTTAGTGCATTTATTTAGCTTTAGATTTTCTTCGAATTTGATTAGTTTCTTTTTGTATATCATATATGATTAGAAGCTATTTATTTCATTCGAAGTGAAATAAGTCGACAACAACAACAACAACAACAACGTCTGCCGTTTCAAAGGTTACTTCTCCCTGCGTATGCGAGTAATGATATTTCGCAATATGCGACTGAATCCCGGGGACTAAATAAGCTACATGGATGATTATTTTTATGATTTTTTCTGGCTGAAATCGTTCAATCCGTTCAGATTCTGTAAGGGATTTTCTAAAAAGAATTGCGTTTGAGAAACGTGTTAGTATTAAGTGTAAGTATTGCGAGCAAGTTTCCCTATTGTTTTTTCCCAGACAGAGCAAAAACTGCGTAAAATGACATCATCGACCAATCTGAGATAAGGAAGTGTTTGAATAGATTAGCTTTTTGAAATGATAAATCAAGAGTCTAAAGCATGGTTTCCATATAATCGCGGCAGTTGCTGGAGTCGCCAGGATCGCTGAAAAATGGGCTCAGCCACCCCAGCGAATTTATGGAAGCAAGCTGACTTATTTTGCTGGCGACCCTCAGCGACCCTCAGCAACTCTGGCGACCCAGTCGCTGGTATCGCTGAAGTTCTATCTCAGCGACCCTCAGCGACCCACGGTTGAGTGCATTCAAGGAATTCTTTTAAAGGAAACATGCCAGCGACCCACAGTGACTGTCTGCGATTGCTAGAATTAATAACACGCATGCCCAGTAGTCGAATTTCGAAAGTGTGGCCATGGATACCAGCGAAATTAGCGACTAAGTGGAAACAGGCTGTTGTTGGAGTCGCTAGGGTTGCTGAATTTATTTTGCAGCGATCCTGACGACTCAAGCGACCTCAGTGACTTTATGGAAACCAGGCTTAAGGCCTAAAGCCTGGTTTCCATAAAGTCACTGAGGTTGCTTGAGTCGTCAGGATCGCTGCAAAATAAATTCAGCGACCCTAGCGACTCCAACAACAGCCTGTTTCCACTTAGTCGCTAATTTCGCTGGTATCCATGGCCACACTTTCGAAATTCGACTACTGGGCATGCGTGTTATTATTTTTAGCAATCGCAGACAGTCGCTGTGGGTCGCTGGCATGTTTCCTTTAAAAGAATTCCTTGAATGCACTCAATCGTGCGTCGCTGAGGGTCGCTGAGATAGAACTTCAGCGATCCCAGCGACTGGGTCGTCAGAGTTGCTGAGGGTCGCTGAGGGTCGCCAGCAAAATAAGTCAGCTTGTTTCCATAAAGTCGCTGGGGTGGCTGAGCCCATTTTTCAGCGATCCTGGCGACTCCAGCAACTGCAGCGACTATATGGAAACCAGGCTTAAGGAAGAAAACATTAAATGTTGGCAAATTTTGGGATCTGTTGCAGGGGGCTTGGGAGGCTCAAAGTTACGAGTTTTTGCGCATGCGTGGAAAGTTGTAAGAAACCATCAGAAAATGCGGAAATTTTGCCATCCAAACAATTTAAATCACATTCGCGGTGTGCAAATGGCCTAACTTAGGTCTCCTCGCTCGGACCTAATTGTAGCTATGTAGTACATTGTAGCATATGTTATGATGATCATTAGTATATATTTCATATGTTCGTTTCAGGCAATCAAAAACAATACAGCTAAATCAAGTAGTGAATATGATTCACTCGTTACTGTCATTACAAGTGTTCAAAAATCGATACGTAAGTACAAATATCGATACGTAAGTACAAATATATTTACTCGAGTTTCACTTACGTTAAAGACTGATCAGTAAATAGATTGGTGAAGCAACAACGACAGACAATTTTACAATAGGATGCACCAATACCCACTTCGACACCCAGATACGAAGCGATTTGAGATGCAAACGTAGGTAATTCTATACCCGGTTGTTTCATTATAAGTTGAACAAGGTTTATCGCAGGGATGCAAGGGATTCATCGTCATAAGTCTAGGTGCTATCTTATTGAGTTCTAGTAACACCTTGATCGCCTTGATACGCCATTGATATGTATTAAGTCTGACCTATTCGGTGCTTTTGCTGAATTTTGGGACAACTTGTGAACCGCCAATGATTCAACAATAAAGCCAGAGTAATTGAAGTTAGTAGACAATCTATGAGTCTTGTCATGTGCTGCGAACAAAGAAACATTTTCACTCCCCCTCCTCCCCCCCCACCTCACCCGGACTGGATTTCAACGGCTGTAAACTTTCTTTGCAATTTTTGTCGTAGGAGAGATTGAAGGAGAGCTGCATGTATTATCAAACATCGAAAAGATCAAAGAAATTAGCGACAACATCATATGGCCTTCCTTAACAGAAACTGATCCCAAGACATTCATTCCTGAGGTATTATTCGTTTTGATTCGTTACAGAGGCACTGTAGACTATACATCTGGAATATGTAAATCGCAGTAATTGGGAAAGATCTTCGAGGAAATTGTTTTACTAATACATATGTTAAGCTGATGCAAAGACCACACCACACCAGATCTGGGGAATCTAGTAACGTCATTCTCAGGCAGTTTGTGAAAAGAGGAAATCTTTTGCTCGTTGCAGGCACATGAAGGTGTTATTTGTTATTACTCAGGCATGTTTAAGTGTCACTGCGTTATTTTAGCTTGCACTGCACTTTTACAAACAAAAGGATTTGTAACGGCCTGTTGATGCACATTTGGTGCTCTAAGTTGTAGTATTTATCTTTGTGTCTTTACAACCATATTTAAAGTTGATATTTACAATTGTAATGGAAAAACAATCTAATTCAACCAATTATTTACAAACAAAAATGAATTAACTTTATGCAAAATTAGCGGCATATTTTGTCTCTAATTATTGATATGATTGACGGCACATCAAAATTAGGGGCATATTAGTCTATGGAAAGTTGCTAGACTTAAACGTCTAGGAGCTTTACAGTCAAATACTTGTTCCTTAAGTCTTAAGTTGAGCCTTTTCATCTCAGTTATTTTAAGATATCGACATGTGAAATACATTGAGATTCAAATTTTTGATATTGAAATGTTTTTTTTGCAGTTCATGAAGACAGAAATTTCTAATCAGGATTGTACCTCGATATTTTCCAACCCTTGGAGAGTACTTCTCTTGGAAGGCTACTTAACGCTCATAGGTACGAAAGTTTGTTATTTTGAATCTACGTTACGAATCCTTTACAGATATTAGCATAATATTTCATCACCTCATGCAGTTGTTACCTTTTCGATTGCACCAATGATATTCCTCCTTTTTTGAGCAGTCACCAGTGCCACCTTTTGCAACATTGTCCTAATTCTGTCACTCTCATCTCTCATCGCAGGCGGAGAGCTTTTTGACCTAATTTTGGTTAGGGTCCAGACTTGAAAAACATGCCTCTTTCTGATTCCAAGTTCCTAAAATGTGTCCCCAACCTCGAAGCAATCTCTCAAAGTTGTACTTTTATCTGTTATGTTAAAATCGAGAACATCGATACCATTTTTTAAGCCAAATTCGCGACGTTCGATGCTACCCCGGTTACTGAAATCAAGAATCAAATCATGAAAACGATACCCATTGCGTGGACTGCCCCCAGAATAGCTACATAGTGCCTCCTCCCGGGACGAAATCATTCTTGTATATCACTCATCTCGGTGCGTTGTTCATATCTTTGTCTTACACGCTTATAGATGCAATGTTACAATAATGTGTCTGACTTTTTATTTATTCATTTGCACGTTCGCTGCCAGAATAATTGTTAAATCATGATTCATTTTTTTTCATTTATCAGACCCCGTTTACACGATCCGGGTAGGATTTAAAAACGGCAGAATTTTATTCCGCCTCGGGAAATCTGCTCCCGTCTTCACGGTGCCAATACAATTTTAAAACGGCATGAATACTTTCCGTTTTGGCCGGCCTCCCGTCTACACGATGCCGGTAGAAGTTTATGCTAATTCCATAGACAATAGCAACTGAGTTTACAATAAAGACTCAGTTGAGCTAGATAAAACTGCGACAACAATAAAGACAATAGGGAGCATTGATAATATTAGCCTCGTGAAGAAAGCGGCATAAACTTCTACCGGCAACGTACGTTTTCACGATGCCGGCAGAATTTGAAAACGGCAGAATTGCACACTTTGCTGTTCTGCTAACCGAAAAAATATTCTGCCGGCAGAATTTGGAAACTCTACCTGCAACCTGCATCGTGTAGACAGAAGGCCAAAACGGCAAATTTTTATGCCGTTATGCCGTTTTCAAATTCTACCGGCAGCGTGTAAGCGGGGTGTCAGTACTTTTTTTAAGTGGGCTCGAAGGATTTCTAACCATTTACAGCTAATATAGGCCTATTTGCATGTCGCATCCAGGCATGGCACCCATAGTTTAACGTACCTTCGAAGGACGGCGAGGTGAGTTGCGAGGTCAGCCCTCTGAGAGGTCACCCGTCCTGAGTTTGACCTTACACGACCTACAATCAGTTGCAAAATTGTTGAGCCATTGAGGAAAAATAAGGTTTTTTGGCCCCCCTCCCCCCACTGCAATGTTGATTGGAAACGAATGTGACTTTTCTGTTGGCAACTAACGATTTACGAATTTTCCGACTGATTTCAACATTGCAAAGGGGGGAAGGGGGGCACAGTGGCAAAAAAACCTTATTTTTTAGAATGGCTCAACAATTTTGCAACTGATTGTCTGAAGGAAAACCCGATAGTTGAAGAAAGTAGGCCCGCTGCTATTGCACCAATAGCAGCCCTATTTGTCAACATTAGTTTCTCCCATGAAGATAAGATGTTTCGCATCAAGATTGATGCATATAAAGTAATATGGCATTGCTCTCTGTCCTCACGCATTGACCTTTCATGAAGTGCGCCATACTAGCGAGTACTGTCAACAGTACTCCCCACGATACTCACTAGCGTTTCAGTCCGTACTACTCTATTTTGTTGGTGAAAGGGGCTAACATGCCCATCAATGTCTTCAGCGCACTACAAGCTTTCAATTCATGTATTAATTTCATACTTTATATCCAATTTAAGTGAAAATATGAACGGTACTCACCTTTCTCTTAATAAGAGCTATTGATTTGTTCTTTTTAAAGGGAATAAAGTGAGTACCGTTGAGGATTTTCAAAATACTGCTTTGCAACTGTTCGCATTAACAGCATCAATGTTCGTAAATCGTTCATATGGGTATTTGACATGCTTAAAGCTCATTTATGGGCAGATCCTAAGGAATCTGCCAATTTTATTAGCCTTTTTCAAAGTGGGTACCGTGGTGAGTACCGTCAACAGTACTCAGTCTTGTTGTTGTTTCTGTATACGTAAGTTTGACTTTAAATGTCTCATGTGTACTTTGATAATTGATAAACAATTCAAATGACACATTAGTCATCAGAATTACCTCAATGGCAGCAAAAACTGGAATTTCAAGAGGGCGTGTCTTATCTTAAACGGGCGTGGCTTCTTTGTAAAGAGCCAATTCTTGTGGTAAAAATGCAGTTATTATGCAAGTCCTACGAGTTCAAGGATACATTTTATCAAATTGATCAATGTTATGTTAAAAACCAGGATATTTTTGAAGAGCTGGTACAAATAGCCTTAAGGCTGGACCAAAAGAAAGAGCTGGAAAAATTTTCTTTGCGCATGCACTTAGGTTGAATACATCTTGAGCTAGTATTTTTCAAGCAAAAATCTTCTTGAAATGACAATTTTTTGGCTATGTCCCATGTAGTAATGCATAGTCGAGAGGACCCTTCTTTCCTACCAATGAGAACCTGTGGCATGGGTAGTAACTACGAAGTAGTTAAGACGGTTGCATCTATTGCTCTAGAAGGATACACTTTGGAGCAATTTTGCCATTTTTGAATGTCACAGCAGAATTGAAAGTCAATAAAATCAAAGATAAAACACTCTCAAAAGCGGTCTTAAACATTGGATATAAAGTTCTTTACCATCCTAAAATATTATTTCTTATTAGTAAATGCAGATGAAATATAGAAATAAAGTGTTCCTGTATTTCATCCAATTTTATGGTGATTGGAAGTTAAAGTGGGAAACAACCTGAAATGCGGGATTTTTGGCATTTTTTAATAAATTATTGTAGAAGAAATAAGAGAGCACGGAAAATGCATTCCATCTCAATGGAAACATGTTAGCCTTCAAAACATTCGGGCCAATTCTCAACTGGCTACTAGTTAAACAATGCCTTTGAAATCATTTTTGAAAATGTTCACTTTCAGACAATCAGTTGCAAAATTGTTGAGCCATTGAGGAAAAATAAGGTTTTTTGGCCCCCCTCCCCCCACTAAAATGTTGATTGGAAACGAATGTGACTTTTCTGTTGGCAACTAACGATTTACGAATTTTCCGACTGATTTCAACATTGCAAAGGGGGGAAGGGGGGCACAGTGGCAAAAAAACCTTATTTTTTAGAATGGCTCAACAATTTTGCAACTGATTGTAGCTTAACTTCAGTTGCCTGACAGAAACTGTATAAGCCAGTTATAAGCCGTGCAGCCACTCACCCCAACTGATGAGCTAATCAGCCTATGATCCTACCCATTATTTTGCAGAACACAGTAAAAGTGAAATGTATGTTCTTCTGTTTGATGATATGTTACTTCTAACGAGACATCGCAGATCAATCCATGGAAAAGTTATGAAGGTAAGTCATACACCTTTTTCAAAACTTGTAGTATATTTGATTCAACGAAGCACTTACTGGGTTTGAAGGCAGTGTGTCCATATATCAATAAGTTGCATGCACGAACCATGAAACTGCTGACACGATGCTGACATGCATGTAACTGTTCGAGGATTTGATTGGTTAGCAGCCGGCTGTTGTAAACTGATCACATGAAAATAAGAGCCTTATTGTCAAGACCACACGAGCAATGGCGGAATGGCGGCAAAGCAAGCTACGGCCAAGCGAACATCTTTGATGTTTGGCAATGACAGTGACGAGAAACAGTTAGCTTTGAAAACATTCAATAGCAGGAGGGATGAACAGAGATTGGAAAACAATGTCAAGCTGACGAAACTATTCCCCGGGGGGGGGGGTACATGACTTGTGGATGGACGGGGGTCTGCCGCCCGGTTTTCAGAAAGGTCCCTCTTCTAATTACCGAAACTTGCGGTCATACCCACTTTTATGATGAATTTTGGAGGAAAACCATCCATTTTTTTGCTATTTTTCGCCAATTTCTGGATGACCCACCCTTGTTTATGGGAAATCTGCCGAAAAATGGACCCTTGTTTAGAGAATTTGGGGCCCAAAAACCCACCCATATGGGCGGCACATACCCGTACCCTCAACATGTTATGTACCCCCCCGGGAACTATTCCCAATGACAACGCAGGCGGACAATAGTGATGGACTCAAGGTGTGTGACGATTCGAAAACAAAGTCAGGGCCTAAACCTAAACAACTGGTCTCATGAAAACACGACAAAAGATCACATGTTTCCGAGATACCCCCCTCGTAGCCTTCTACTTACATGGACACACTGCCTTTGATAAATGAATGTTTACTAAGACATAACGCTTAGGAGAGCTGAGAGCTGTGCCATCGAAACGTACACAAACCTGGGGTCAGATCAGCCAATTATATCAACATTTGTAGGCGAGAATTTCTGTTTGATTAATTGAAGACAAAGATCGTTGCATTGCTAAAAAACGAAGTAGCATGGTAGCGGTGCTGCCAGGAATGTAGCTGAAATGCTCAAATTTCCCAGCAAGGAATAAGGGTAAACAGAAAACAGAAACGGAAGGAAAGGGAACAGAAGAGAAGAAAATGAAGGAAGAAAAGAAACAGAAGGGAAGGAAAGGAGGAGACAAAGGATATGGGATAGAATGGGGCGGTATATAGGGAAAGAAGGTGAAAGGGCATAAGCAGAAACGAAAGTGCTTAGCTTGCTACCAGGAAGGAAAAAGTTTTTTGAGCCCTTGATCGCTGTGATTTCCCTGCACAGTATTGGACTCTTGGTGGTAGACCTCATCCCCGCTTCGAAATCAGTCTCTATCCCAGCAATCGTTGTAACAATGGAATATTTAGCAGCGTAAACACAATCTGCAATCATTAATCTGCTAGAATGAGTGTCTGTTTTCCAAAAAAGCTTTCAGAGCAGTTTCAAGAAAGAATTTTACCTCACCTTCCTCATTTTGCGACTCTATGAAACTTTGGCACAGCCCCTTTAAAGAAGCTGTTTCAGCCAGCATGCTTCGCCAATTTATTTTTTCTCTTATACCTTTTATTCCATTTGATCAACAGCAAGGACTAAGGAGATGCTACGCGTCATGCATGCCCCTTGAATGAATAAACGGAGACGAAAATATAGTGTTCTATAAGTGGCCCGTGAACTAATTTTGTTTTCTAGACTAGATCTCTGCACCCCGTTCATTGACTTTAAAATTTCATTCACTCGATACAGGAACTGTGTGAAAACGGTGATAATTTGACGGTGGAAAAAATTTAGCTAGTGTGCAATGGATACCGGCACAATTAAAAAACGGTAGGAGATTTGATGGTAACAAACTCGTTGCAATCTTCCTGAGAATTTACTGCCAAAAGCAAAGTACCGACACATTAAAATTTTAGAACCAGCCTCGTTCAAAATCAGCGCCAAAAATGTTCCGATTTCATGGTTTTTGCGTGTTCACACGACACTGTTTTCAAAATGTGCCAGTTAGAGTTCTGTTTTCAAAGTGTACCGTTTGAAATTTGGCTGACAATAATTTGCCATAGTTGTGTGACCGGGAGGCCCTTTCCCTAACATTTTTCGCCGTTTTCAAGTTGTGCTGGTATCGTGTGAACCCAGTCTAAGATGAAAGAGATTCTTTCGCTCACCCAGAAGAGCGATTCATTTCTCATCTTTTTTTCACTTCTTATCTTTCTGCATTCCTAGCGTCGAAACACTAATCATCTCTCCGAAAGTCCAATAAGCCCTGATGGCATAAGCCCTGGTACTATACGACGAAGCGGATCCACTGGCAGTGACTTACCAACTCAAAGCTACGTTGTTTACAAGCAGGTACAAGTGGACACATGTTATACAACCGATTTAAACAGACACAGTTAAACCAGCTTTATCTTAACCAGGTTAATTATCAACAAACCAAATGTGTTGGAATGGCGAATAAGGGCTGATTCACATTATGTCATTTGGGTCGTTAAAGACCCATTGTCAACCAACAAGCTTCCTCTTGTTTATCAACATTGCACCTACGCAATTACATGTTTTTCTGTGTCAGAAAATAAAAGTTGCGCAGCTACATAGATTCTTACAACACGTTGAAATCACCAACAAAAGACCTAGTTTTTGATGAAATCAATTCAGGTCTTTGTTGGTGATTTCAACGTGTTGTAAGAATCTATGTAGCTGCGCAACTTCTATTTTCTGACACAGAAAGACATGTAATTGCGTAGGTGCAATGTTGATAAACAAGAGGAAGCTTGTTGGTTGACAATGGGTCTTTAAGGTCATGCAGAAAGACCCGAAAGTCAAAGGACGTAAACTCTATATCTTTGTCTTTTGGGTCTTTTTGCACGACCCCAACGACCTACTGTGAACCATGCTTTAGAGTGCAAAATTCGATAAGGGTTTTGCTTAACAAGGTTCAACTCCCGGGGGTACATGACTTGCAGATGGACGGGCGTCTGCCGCTCGTTTTCCAGAAACCTGCTCTCTTCTATTGAGCAAAACTTGCCGTCATACCCACTTTTATGATGAATTATGGCGTAAACCACCTGCTTTTGACTATTTTTTGCCAGTTGCTGCTAAACCCACCCATGTTTGAGGAAGATCTGCCGAAAAAGGGACCCTCGCTTAGAAAATTTTGCCCAAAAACTCACCCATATGGCCGGCACATACCCGTGCCCTCAACCCTTTATGTACCTCCCCCTCGGGGGGGGTTTAACTTGCTAATATGAATGGAGTATCAGGCCACTTTGACAACTTTATACGGGGTGAGCCTGAAAAAAGTTCCTACTTTCGAAAATTCACAGCACCAAGAATGCTTCATGGATGATTCGCATTCTAGTTAAAGTCGAAAGATCAAAGTATTTTTGTGATTTTTCTCGTCTTATTACAAGCATTGGAAATTTAGGTAAATTCAGTTTCACAAGAATTTCATGTTTGTGATTGACTGAAAAACTTGATCAAATCGTAAGGCCTCTCCTCACTCAAAACAATACACACTGGCTTTTCACCCCTCTCAATGGTTCTCAACCATAGATTTTCAAACAAATTTCAACGATTTTAAATCCCATGGCAATAAATGTGCAGCGGGTATCTCTCATCCACGAGAAATTGCGTTTGCTTTATTGTACTATAGGAGGAGTCCTTTATGATTTGATCATGTACTCTTGGTCTGTTCAGGCATTTTGCAACCATGAAATTTGTGTAAAGTTGAATTTACCTATAATTCCAATGCTCATAAGAAGGCGAGAAAAACACAGAAATACTTAGATCGCTTAGACCCTTGGCTGTCAGGTAGATATTGATTCCTTCTTATCCATTCAGGGGGGTCATGGAAAAAATTTTCGACACAGAGGCCGGGGGTGGGTGGGTCTATTTTTCGCGAAAATTTTTTTTTTCCATTTCTTGGAAACTTTTTTCCTGACTATGAATATTGGCTTATCCTTGTTTATTTTAGTAGTTAGACTTCAGAAAAGTTGTAATATCCATATTTATTCTTCAGGTTGCTGCCCAAAAAACACTATCATTTTACAAAATGAACAGAAATTACATGCAATCCTACTTTTGGTACATTTTTCAAATAACAAAACTGAATTACAGTAAGAACCCGCAAAATAGAAACCACTTTATGAGAAACCCCAGGCTGATTTTTGATTACAAAGTCCAACTTTGTAATCTAAGGGGGGACTCGATGTCAGTAAGAAAGTAAGAAAGAAAGAAAGAAAGAAAGAAAGTAAGTCACGCTCGTTAAAGCAATTGATTAACGTTTTATCTCTGCTAATTGGCACTGAAATAAAGAAAGCGCACATAAAGCGCATACAAGACAGAAGTTTCCCGCGATCCTATAGCAACATTTGACGTCGGCTTATTTCATGTTAGACAGATTTGACACCATAAGATGGATAAATTACTAGGATGTTTACCCTGGCACAGCAACAAATTCACCCAGAATTGGCACGTTCTTGACTTCATTAGCAGCTTAATTATGTCAAAACAATCGTTTTCTAGGACGAACGAATCATTAGCCACTTATTGATAGTACTCATTATGCAAATAACTCAACTTTAGAGGATGATGTAACCGGCGGCCTGCACAGAGGCTAGCATTTGCAGCATAACCAAAGGTAGAAGGACCCCCCTCCTACACAGCAACGGATGCAATCATCGCAGGTGAAGTTGAGACGAAAGGTGCAGAATCCCAGCAAGCAATGGCGCCATGGACTGGGGGAAGGGACGTGATCACACTGAACCAAAACATCTTCATGCATATCATTCTGCACAGAGGAATCTTCGTGACTGCTTGTCTCAAATTAGATGCCCGCGAATAGCAACAACTGAAACGTTCTGTAGGGTTCTGCATGGATAATTTTGCGTTATCGTAAATCTCACATGACATCTCATTTGACACAGATGCACCAATAGTTTTGTGCACGAACTATAATCAAACTAGGGGTAATGACTTTTGATTTTTGCGTATCATTCTCGTTTGACATAAAGACCAAAATATTGCCATTGACCTTGAGGCGATTCTTGTCCTTATACTAGGAGCAACACTCATCTCTCTGACTGTAGCAAAAAACAGAATCAACGATCATTTGGGGTTATGAAGAAATCAATAATCAGATATTCTTATGCTTGTTTAGTTCAGGACGGACTTTGTAATCATCCAAAAGGATCTTATGTTTTTGAGAAATGGTGCCCTCATATAAGAAACTTCTCAGCCTGATTTTAGGAAGGTTTCTTATAGGAGGATCCCAAATATATATATAATGAACTTCATCATGGCTAAACAATTTATGATTAGGTCACTTCAAATGCATAAATTTAAATGCCAGCAATTGGAATTATTCAAGTCTCTTGGTTTCTTATAAAAAGTTAGGGCATAGGCAAAAGCATTTTAAAAAATTTGCCAAAAATAGGGGTGGGTCATCATTTTTGTCTGGAAAAAAGTGGCATTTTTGGAAAAAAATAGCAAAAAATGGGTAGGTGGGTATATTTTACCCCCGTGCATATTTTTTCGGCCTCTGTGTCGAAAATTTTTTCCATGACCCCCCCCCCCCTGATCCATTCAGTACTCTTAATGCCATGAATTTTCAAAGATGGGAACTTTTTACTTTTACTGGCTCACGTGGTTGTCTAATGTTTTGCTCTAGCCTCTAAATAAATCCAAACTGTGCTCTTTAATTACATAACGACAACTGATCTTCTCTACTCAAACTCCACAGAAATGTACTTGCAAAGAAAAATGTACGTGTTTCTCAGTTAGGAAAAGCCAATGAGGATTCCACTTAGCCATCTTTTCCTTTCTTATCAAGTATAATCTAACTTTCCGACAAATTTACGAATATGATAATTCATCTTATTCAGAACATAAACAGCAGGAAGTGCAATTTTCTCCAGTTTTTAGTCTAAATGCTCATTTAATTTAGGTGCCAGATGTAAGGATGTATCAGGCCTGCAGGAAGCGGGGGGCAGGGCGCCTAAACCTTCCAATGATTTTAAAGAAATGATGCTACATCACAAGCATTGATTGAATATATTGTTCTCTGTTGGTTCAAGAATAAAAGCCCTTGCAATCAGACGCTGTGTATTTTCCAGGGAGGTAAAGCTGTGTATCATCCAGGGAGATATCCTCCAGGGAGGTATAGCTCCCTGGTATCCTCCTAATTTGAAGAACGCATATTCTTCTGCTCTCTTGTTACTATCACACAATTCTTGACATTTCAGCCTATTCCGCTGGACAGGATTAGAATTTATGACTGCGAAGAATACGTGAATTCAGGTACAGTAATTATTGCTATCAACTTCATTTGTTTGCGCACTTAAGACCCTGTACTTCCCATGATCCTTTGCAATCTCACAATGACTTTCACACTGTACGAAAATGATTTTGGCCTAGCAATCGAGATGCTTAGTTGTGTTTCCTGTCATTAAATCAACTTCGTTATGCCACCACTTTTGAACTCATGCAATAGACTTTCCTAATAATGATTGAAGAATTATGATAGCAACAATAAGATATTCCCGATGATTCAAAAAGTTTACCCGTTTGCGGGGCTATGGAATAAAAGGTAAGTGGCCGATATTCAAAACTAAGGTGTCAAAAGGGCATGAAGATGTTGAGGCGCCGTGGTGTAATCCTCTGACTTTGCAGCCAGAACAGTCCGGCGGAGTGAGCTTGATACCCGGCAGAACCCCACAATTTGAGCGTCATGACAAGGGGTCGCGGGCTCCATTAGGTCTGCTCCATTTCTGCGATCCCAGCGCTAAAAAACGTAACTTCACCTTGCACCTTCACCATGTATCGTGAACTTGATTGGCTAATGCAATACAATCATCTCTTTTGTTTAGTACAAAGCACAGGATCGAGGCTGAATTTTACGGCAGTAAAAATTCATAAAAAGTAATGAACCAGAGCTGAAAAGTCACAAAACAATAAAATTCCACTGCAAGCTTCTTCGTTGTATTCATCAACCGCGTCATATGCCTTTAAGGCCGGATCTCCTCTAGGCGGAAAAATGTCGAGCCGCGAAAAGTAGAACGTATTCCTACTATTCGCGGCTCGACATTTTTCCGCCTAGTGTAAAAGTCAAAGGCTAACTCAGATGAGAAACTTCTGTATGGGAAAATTACTCATCTTTAAAACCCAGAAATTAGAAAAATGTCTGTAAGGGACATGTATGGGAACAAGAATTCCCAGGATTCTACGTTCCATTCAGGTCCACGATTTACTAGCTAGTGACATTAAACTGCTGTTTCTGAAACTGACAATTGCATTGAATATCAATTCCAGTGTCTAATAAATCATGGACCAGAGTGGAACTTGGAATCCTCGATTCCCAAACAAATCCTTGGAAGGCATTTTTCTAATTTCTAGACCTTAAAGATTTGTGATTTTCCAATACAAAATTGTGATGTATCATCTAAGTTAGCCTTTGAGTGATAGACTAATATTTCAGTCTTGAATATTGGCCATATACTTTTCGTTCCACAGCCCACCCAACGGGCAAAGTTTTTATTGACTGAAGGTGAAAGTGAAGGTGAAGTTGCGGTTTTCAGCGCCAAGCGCTGGGATCGCAGAAATGGCTAAGCGCTAATCGAGTCCGCGACCCCTTGTCATGACGCTCATAGGTGCTGATGGGATTTGAACTCCGTCCGCCTGACTGTTCTGGCTGCAATGTCAGTGGATTACAACACGGCGCCAGAACACCTTGACTCACCCGGTATATAATAATGTAAGATGATATTCAGTCCTATTTTAATCCACAGGTTCATCATATAAGAATTCCTTCGTAATAGTTATGTATAACAGATTCTGGCAATCATTGGCTGTCCACACTCTTCAATGCTCAGGAACAAAAGAAAAGGTGGGAAACTTTTAATTCTTCCTATTAAAGGAAGTAGACATTGCCACTCCATATCGAGTAGTTGCTGGTGTAAATACGCCAAAGAAATGCCCAAACATAGCTACACAATGAATTGGCCAGTATTTAAGTTGCCGCTTGCAATAAGACTGCCTTTTCAACTTGGCCCATGCCAGCTTTAAGCCGGATCTCCACTAGGCGGAAAAATGTCGAGGCGGAAAATTTTCCGGCAATCTCATTGGCTAATCGACTTGTCGCCGCGGAAAAAATGTCGATCCGCGAATAGTAGGAATACGTTCTACTTTTCGCGGCTCGGCATTTCCCGCCTAGTAGAGATCCCGCGTTAACTATGTCGATGGTTGGGGATACGAGCAGGCTAAGTTGTGTGCCTCAAGGAATCCTCTAAAAAGGGTGCCAGATCGTATGCGCAGTAGCGATTTACTGCAATGACGTCATATGCAATTTTGCTCAACAGTTGAGAACAAGAGATCAAGTCATAACAATGCAGTGCATGACTGTATGAGCCCCAGCGTTGATTCGCTCTCAATAAAGGTAAAAGACAATGTTTTAAACAATAGGTTCAGCACTTCCTCTCCCCCAACAAAATGACCAAGCATTACAACAAAGCTTTCTCCAACGGCTCACATGATTTACCTGCCCAAAGCAAGTAATCCAGGGTGGAACTTACCAAATTCAATGAAAATTCTTTGCCGAGTTGTTCTGTGTTTGATTTTTGCTTAATTTTTCAGACAAAGAATATTTCTCATCTTGAAGACCCAAAAAACACTTGCATTATGCGCATACTAACTAGTTTTGTATTATACAGGAAAATGCAAAGACCGAGGTCTTATAATACAGACCAAGCTTGCGAGGTCTGTGCATTAAAACCGAAAGCTTACATTTTCCTGTACAACGACAATGCCAGTTTTCTTACCAGTTTTGAATAGATTTGAAAATTTCACCCTTATTCAGGAGTCCCAAAATTTGGCTTTGAATGTGGGTTACCTCGGATACCGGACAATGATTGCGAAAGATATTTTTCTTTTTATTTGAACATTATGTTTTCTTGCAGAATACATGGGTACAGCAAATACGATCAGCTGTGAAGGATTACACGGAAATGAGATACCTTGATGAAGAAACTGACGATACGGTATTCATGAACAACAACAACTACAGGAGAAGAGAAGGGCCTTTTCCGTCATATCCAAGTCCTTATGTTGAAAATGGACTGGCGAAATCCAAGAGAGTCTTGTCGTCGCCATCTTTATCGGGCTCACATAGAACAAGAATCTTCTCATTTCCACACTGAAAGATAATATAGATAATCCATCTTCGTGCGTTTGAGAGACGTATCCCATCGCCAAAGTTGTCATGATTGTCACCTGCTAGGAGAAATTTCGACCAAGAAATGACGAAGACCGAGCACCGAAGCTTCAAATGAGAATTATCCAGAGTTATCAACATACCATGTTCTGCAATGGCACCCCACCGACTGTCACCACCAAATGTCAGCACGTGTTGATGCGAATTCGGGGATGTATAGAATGTTAAGTTACTACTAAAATCACAGAAATTTAGCAAAGAAGAAAATGAATAGACACATCTGTTGGGAATAAACGCTGACTCAGTGACTGCCGTGAAAGCTCTACTAAGCCCTCTGTGTGTCGGGTCGGGGGGGGGGGGGGCTATCCAATGTTGGAGACACTAGATGGTGGCTTTAAAGAGAAGGGGCTCACTGCCATATCAAAACTGACAAGAAAAGCTTGCCTGGTATGGGTAAATGAATGTTTGATAACATCTGGCTTTTGATGTAAGTTAGGAAGAGGCTTAATAGAGAAAGTGCTTATTCAAATTTTGGGTTGGAAGGGAGGGGCTTATTAGAGAGTTGACTAATGGAGAGGGTGCTAAGCAGAGCTTTCATTCAATAGCTTATTCAAAGGGTAATAGCCATTGTGACGCAAGCAGATCAAGTACTGTCCATAAAGTCGCAAGATAACCGTTTTTTGCAGGATAAGGTCAATAACTGTAGGATTCGGAGGGATAAGAAAGCAGAATATTAATAATACATTTGACTTATGACTTTGTGTCCTTGTTACGCTGTTTTATTTGTCTAGGTCATCTTTTATAAGTGTGCCTGTAATTTCATAGTATGTTATGCATCCCTATTGATGGAAGTGCCATCAACAAGAAAAAAACCAGGAGAAACGAGGGATATAAGGTCGTAAGTTTAGTAGCTTATTTTGTGTGATCAGACCTGTGGCAGAGTTTCGCAAACTCGGTGTTACAAAGAATGCACAAATTTTGGCAATATTTTCAACATTAACTTATTTGCAAATACTGCGACGGGAAAGCGAAACGTTTATTTAAGTTTCCCGGTCAACTGTCCTTTATCAAGTTTAAGTTTCCATACAAATACCACAATAATGTGATCAAAGCCCGATTTCTTATAACTGTCAAGGTATAGAAACAGCACTTGAAAATATCGCCTTTTTAAAGTTTCATTCTCCGACCGTAACTTACTGACACTGGATTGAGAAAAAAGACTAAAACCTTATTTCGACACAGTGGCATTTCGAGAGTGAGGGAAATTTTACGCGATGAAAGGTCGCTCAGCCGGAACTTTCTTTTCAATTTAAACAATAAAATTTCTACTCGCTCGTAAAATGCCGCTGTGTGGAAATAAGGCTTAATTTCTTTCATATGCTAGAAGTTTTCGAAGTACTATTCAGCAATTGCTCTTACGTTGCACAAACAAGGTCGTTCTTTCAAGATTATTCATAGGAAGTTGATGAAAGCTGGGCCTGGTTGCGAAATGATCCATGAGTGCTTCGCTCAACATGATTTCTCTGAACTGAATGGCTTTACGCTGTAATTTCGAAAAACATTCTCTGAGATTTCAAAAAAGTCCATCACTGCTGTCAACATGGATTGATAAAGAAACTGGTAGGTCTCATACCTAAAATACAAGCATCCGAGAAGAATCTGTTCGGATCATGGGCGATAGGACACCCAGTGTGTAGCATTTTGAAATTATATCAGAAGCAAAACCACTATAACTTAGTGTTTGTTTGTGTTTTGAACTTATTTTTACTTGGTATACAACCACCTCTCACCGTTTCGTTATTCTGAAATTGTTGGTAGTGAGCCACCTTAAGTGCAGATCCACCTTAATTGCTCGCTTCGCTTCTGACATAAATTTCAAACTGCTTGCTCCCTATTGGATATTCCATCGTTCATGGTTAGATGTGACCGCCCGGGTGTGACCAATGCACCAAAACATCTGCCAAGTTTGTTTCTGGCTTGATAGCGAAAAACAATTTTGTCCCGTGGAGAAATGGTCAGCCATGTCGCAAACTGCCTCAACTATGCATATCTACATAACATCTCGCAGATACGTAAGAGCAGAGTTCACGCTTTAGTAGACAACTTCGTTGCAATTCTATTTGTGTCGACTTTGGGTTGCTTCATTAAGGCGAAGTAGCAAAGCTAAGTGTGAAAATAGCTTAGTCGCTTCTTGATATTTTCATATACGACATAAGAAGTTATTTGTATATACAGTCAGTAAATTGAGGGAGATTTTTGTAATATTTCATTAACAACTTAAACAAAACAAAGAAGCACTTCTATTCTTCTGCGTAAGATTCTCATTTATCTATTCTATCTACATTATTTATAGCAGAAGGTGTTTGATAAAGAACGCAACACCCAACAATGACAACAATGATAACTGCAAGAAACATTTTCAAGAAATGATAACATTTGAATGGAGTGGACACCTAGAACAAAAACTAGAGGAAAGAAGGTAGGACTTGTTGCATGTCTATTCCGTGGTCTATCTATCAGCGCTATGAATCACAATTCCGTAGCGCTGATAGACCTCGGCGAGGGGCACTTCACTCATTGGAAAAGCGTACGAGATTTTTTCTTGAAAACAAAAGGATTTTGGCGAAAGGTGTACGAGATTTTTGGGAGTGAAATGCCCCTCGGACCTCGGAATAGATCACAGGCGATAGGAAAAGAAACTAGGCCTATTTTGTGTAAATTTTGATATTACCGGGTGCCTCAAAAAAAATACCGCCTTTTGACTAGAAATAGGAACGAAGCGATAAGATATCATTACTCTCCGAGTGGTTAGCTAAATTTATCAATCTTCAACTTAGATTTGCATGCTTTGCATTTAAACATCGTCCACCAACCACCGGAAATACAAGTTTGCAAAGACAAAATTTACAGTGCACCCGAAACCAGAGGTTCTGAAAAAGGGCCTAGCCATTATTTGTATTATGGATATTTTCCAAAGCATCAACTGTAGACTTTAACTTTCAATTTTTCGCTTTTGAAAAGAATAGAAGACTCGTCGACATCGAACTCATTAAACAAATATAATGAAAATGTGGTAAGAATGAAAATGTGGTAAGAATGATGTAGTCGTGCAACATCTCCCAAATGAGCGTGCAAGAGTGCATTTTCTTCTTCTTTGACACTTGGGATGGAATGCAGTGCACGGATTGATTCCTCAAAGGAATAATCATTTGTGGAACAATTGAAGCATTTAAAGGTATAGTTCTTTTCAAAAGAAAAAGCTAAAGGTCAAAGTCGAAATTACTTTGCAATATGCCTGGATATGCCTGTGCTATCAAATCATTGCTAGGCCCTTTTACAAACCTCTGGTTTCGGGTGCACTGTAAATTTTGACTTTGCAAGCTTGTATCTCCGGTGTTTGCTGAACGATTCTTAAATGCAAGCTAAGTGAATTTACGTTGCAGATTGATAAATTTAGCTGTCCACTCGGAGAGTAATGATATCTTATCGTGTCGTTCCTATTTCCAGTCAAATGGGGGTACTTCCTTGGGACACCCGGAAGAATGTAGAGTGTATTTGCCTTATATTATCAACATGTCTCTTCCTTGTCTTCTGTCTCCTTTGCAACTGCATAATACAATCAAGCGATTAAGGCTGACAATGTTCGTCAGAATCTTCAAACAAAATGGCGATGCTCGATGTAGCTGGGATGTTGTGGACTGCACTTGTCGACATTAAAACTCCTTGATTGTAATATGCAGTTCGTAAAGGAGACAGAAAACGAGAAAGAGACATGTTGATAACATAAGGCAAGTACACACTACATTTTAATATTCGAATTTACACGAAATTGGCCTAGTTTCTTTTCCGATTGCCTGTGCATAGACTTGGAACAAGTCTCGAAGATGGCGGGCTAATATTGAGAGGGCAGAAAGTGATGATGATGATGATGATGATAATGATGATGATGATGATGATGATGATGATGATGATGATGATGATGATGATGAAGAAGAAGAAGAAGAAGAATAGATGATGAATAGATGCGATGTATGTAATCTAAAAACACTACCTATCTTCATTCAATGATAGCTGGCATTATTTGTCATTTAATTGACGTTTTAGTAAGTACAGTAGTGTCCCGCATATAGTAGATGCAAATTTAAGAAACACAGACCCTGATTTTCAAAATGACAGGGCCTAATGGGGTAAAATGGGTAAGTTGGGGGTAAAGTGGGTAGGATGAACAATTTGTACAGAATTTGCTAAGATCGTCGTTAAGAGTTTTCCACTGGCTAGAAATACTCGAACTACCCTCCTTGACACGGTAAATGTTGGTTTATCAGGTCTGGGTCTACTGTTGTCCAGCAATCAACGCTACCCATTTTGCTCAAATAGACCCTACCCCATTTTATAAGAAACTGGCTCAGATCTGAAAGAAGCTTGTTTCTTGTAGAAAAATCATGCATTGAAACCGTTGAATTTTTCAGCTTTCTAGTTCAATAGAACTGTACCTATTCAAATCAATACCTGAGCAAAAATCACCTTCCTGGAAGTGAAAATTTACAGATAAAATATAAAATTATATGATTTGTAGCACAATCATAAGGCTGATGTCTATCCACAGTACATGATTTTCGTAATAAAGAACTTCCACTCAGATTTTTCAAGTTTATCTCTGTTAAGAAACGCATCAGACCTGAAATTGAAAAAGTTGTTTCTAACATAACGAAAGAAACAGGGTGAATCTAAGAATCTTCCTGACGGATTTTGCTAGTTTGATTAAGGAGCTGTGTGGAAACTGTTTCATTGAAGCCTAAATACGCAAGAGTGACAATGCCTTCCGCTCGGTGTCAGAAACTAAATGTATCACCTTCAATTGATGCTATGTGCCACTCGGTCTTTCCGTTGCCATTCTAATCACTAAGTCAAAAAAGAAATACTCCTACCATTTGGCCAACTAATTTTGAACAGTTTGTGCAAATTTAAAGCTGGTATTTGCAAAGAGTACAAAAATCCAAAAATATCCCGTGCAAAGTAAAGCAGCACACGCATCGTGAAAAATGGATGGTCGAAGAAAAAATGCAGCTATCCGAGTCTAAAGTGTTTTCTTGGTTTTATCTGATCAAATCTTGTTTGTGTAAATACAATTAAATATTCCCTTTTACGTTACAAATAGTTTTTGATACTTTGTCCAAATCCAGTTGACCATGTCACGACCTGCAACAATCCTTAGTCCTCAATGCTGATACCTTAAAACTGCGCTAGACTTTGTTTCTGAAGCAATGAGCTCGGGTGAAACACGACAATGAATTTCACATTTCAGAAACACATCAAAATTGAATTGTGATCAGTGGTATGTTCATAGCCGGCGAGTAGACCCATCATACTAAAGAATAAAGCGATAATTCAAATACATCTATGGAGCGTGTCTCAACAAGACTGTACATATTGAGTTCCAGAAATCTGAAACTGTAGAAGCAAGCTTTCGCTCATTGCTTCGTAGACTCTTTCTCCATTTGGAAAACGAGTCTACAAGTACGCTATATGTTCACTGATAATGAGCTTTGTTAAAAAATGCAAGTCTAAAGTTCCTTGACGTCAAAATATAAACACTAAAATTCATAATACAGCCAGTGAATTTTAAATTTAAACGGTCAAATCTACACATAAAGATAACTCTTGGAATCATATTTCTAACACTAAACTACTCTATTTTATCTATGTTTTAACTCAACTGCAATGGCCATAGATATTTGCGAATCTGATCACTTAATCAGTCGTAATCATTGAATCATTGATCACCTCGTTATATCTGGAATGTCCTCTGGCACAACGTTTTCTGATTCTTCAAGCTCAGCTGTATCGTCATCAAGAAAGCAGAGAAGACCATCGTTTTCGAATGTTGAGAAGAAATATCTGAAATTCAAGGGTAAAGAATCTACGATATTATCAATATACAATCAGTTCATTTATCAACAGTAACTTCAAAAATAGCAGAGCAACTATTCTAAACTTTTAGTTATCACGCCCTTCTCCCGTATCGATGCTTTTTATGAAAAGTCGGTTTCGTTTAAAAGTATAATAGACATTTTTACCTCTTAAAAAAGAGGTCTGGATCGAGCATCCGAATATGACAAATTTGTGAAGGAAAACAAAATGTATGACCCCCGTTCTCATTATAACAATGCTAGCTACGGCAAAAAGTTGCATCGAATTCCAGAACACTTTCTAGAGAGTCTATTAACGAAAACTTTACTCAAAACGAGTTAGGAACAATTTTGTTTACACACAGGAAAGTTATATTTGCCCTATGGCCTCGTTTTTCGTTGTTTTCTTTTATTGTTAGCTGACTTTGTGGTGTAACTGTTGCACACAAAAGTGCCGGCATTCCAGGGTTTCATTTTGCAAGTTGCAAATCTGAGTTTGCTGTTTTAGACCGTTCTTGTTCAATTGAATTAAAAGTCAGTGAACAGTGAACGAAGATAATAAGAAACAAGAGATATTACTATCTGAAGATTTGCACCCTGCAAATGTCTGCTAATATTTGAAACTTGAACTTCCTTGAACTTCTATGAAATCCCCTATCCAGGTGTCCAATCATGATTACAGTCCGCCTTTTTAAGCTGCGTCAATGTATTTCGATACTAATCCACATTGTTGAACAATGGTTCAACATTTTGATAAATAATCAAAATGGAATGTTGTTGACAGCATTTCTGCTGCGACGCTTGTAGCTGGGGCTAGCAGAACGATTTTCCTCAATTTTCTGGAGAAGGTAAACCAGGCCAGGTTTCTGCAGTTGCTTACGGTAGGAGCGTACGACAGTGAGTGCAGGCCAATACAAAAATTCCAACTTTTACACTGCCAGAAATCAACATCTTCCTTTGCCAGTTCTTTGAACAAACACAACAACTTTGAAAAAATGGCGACGTCCTTCGAAAAAGTAACAAAAAATTGCCATGTTGATTCATCTAATTTAACAGTTAAATTCTCACCATTAACTGTAACTCGAATTCGTTCGCTTCTACCTCGCTCGAGGCATGGCTTTCTGCCTTTGGGTCCTTCCACAACGATAGTAAGTCCTTTCGAGTCCGACCATCCTGGAAGTTTGCTTTATCAACAATACTTCAAGCAGACTCGTTACAAAACAAAGTGAATGATTATTCTGAAAGTTGCATACGTGCGCAAGCACATAAGACCGTGCCTTTTGCGTCATTTGTGTCTGTTTTGCGCCTCCAAACGTACATTTGATCATAAGCCAGCATATCTTATTATAATTATTGTGTATCTATTTTTTCGTCTCATCAATGTTCAGCAATTCGCGCTATACCACAGCGCAAATCAACAAAGCAAAAAGACTAAAAACACTTGCCTCTGTGGAAACTAAAGCATTGCTAACTCATTTTGAGCAAATTTGGTGCTAATGCTCTCTTAGAAGTCTTTGAAATCCGAAGCAACTTCATGCCACAGCTAACATCGTTATACCAAGAACGGGGGTCATGCCCTTATTTTCTTCCACAAAGCTAGCAGATTTGGACGCTCGATTCAAACCTCTTTTAGGAAGCACAAACTATCAATGCAGACAAAGAAAAAAACATATCAAAATAAAGGCTCTTTGGCAAGATTTACGGTGTTGCTTAAATAGTATAGGTCAAAATAACAAGGACAGATTTTGTAATACAATAGCAACAGCTGTTTTAATTGACACCTCAATTCAAAGCGATTAGCGGCTGCAGACAAAGGAAATTCTCTCAGCCAATAAATCAAGACAAGAACGGCCGCAAAAGTTGCTTCGAAACCAGTAGGGCAAACTCTCGTCTTGTGCAAGCGAAAGGTCGTTTTTAAGAGAAGTTATGTACTTATAACGAAAGAAGAAGGGTTAATCTAAAGTTCTATCTCACGGATTTTGTTCATCTGATTCAGGAGCTATGCGGTAATTGTTCATTTAAGCCCAAAATAACCATGGATTAAAATGCCTTCTGCTTGGGTTTTGAATAAAGTGAACAAAATCCGCGAGACAGAACTTTAAATTCACCTTTCTTCTTTCTTTATAAGTACATAACTAATCTTAAAAACCACCTGTCGCTTGCAAAAGGCGAGAGTTTACCATACTGGTTTCGGGCAACTTTTGTGGGCCGTATTTGTTCTGATTTACCAGTTGAGAGAATTTCCTTTGTCTACTGTCATTAATCGCTTTGACACAAAATCTGCCTTTTTGGTCAGAGTAGGGGTCTTTAGGGTGCCACTGTACACTATTTCAAGCAATGAAAAGACAAATTTTATGAACTCTACATATATCTAGATCACTGACAAAAAAGAGATCAAAGGAAAACTTTATGATACAGTAAATCCCCGCGTATAAGAACCTATTTTTTCAAGAGCCAGACTGAAATTGGTTCTTATTTCAAAGGTACTAAGACTAATTTCAAGGTATAGAGGTTCTTATTTGAATGGTGTCTCATGTAGTCTCCTTGAGAGTCTCGCAAAGATGTTCAGCACTATTATTTCTTTTGGAGGCGTTCTTATGGACCAAATAAGTAATTGGAGGAGGGAATAAAACTTTCAAAGCCAACTGGGACCACAATGACCTTGATAACGGCAATCAAAGATCAACTTTGCAAACCCTGCAATAAGAATCTATGTTTCATCAAACTAAAACTGGTTCTTCATTGCAAGGTACATAATTTGGGGAAAACAGCCTCTAGATTCTTATTTTGGTAGGTTTTTATATGCGGGGACTTACTGTTGGCTTGGTAAATCGAGTTTTTGTGATTGTTTATTGTGGCACCGGCATTCTTCAATTAAAAATGGGTATGTTTTATGAAATAACTCAAAAATTTGTTTGAAACAGTTGTTTCACTTACTCTGGCTGATCCCATGTAGACTTATCACTTGGCAAGCAGAAATGCTTTTGGCTATCCATATGATGATCAAGTTCTTTTCGGCTTTCACACTGATGATTGCAGCATGGACATTTTAAATCTTGAACCTTTAGACGAAAAGATTATGCTGGTAAACGGTATTGACATTGCAAAGGTCACTTTTCTGCACTACATTTTTTCAAATGTATATTTGTTTACAGTTTTGAATTTGGAGAATATGGTCTGCAAAATTCTTTTCTACTAAAGATTTGAAAGAAACCGGTCTACAAAAAGGCGTTTTAATGGCATTGCACATCGAGCACTCGATTATTCTGTCTACCGGGTGTCCCAAAACAAGTATAAGCGTTGGAACAGTTCCTGCGAAGGAGCCTTGACTTCAAAAATACTCATTTCCAGTCAGTAGTATAGATGGGATCTTCTTGCAACATGGCGGAAGAAGATTTTCTGGAAGAGAAACTTCTATTATAACTTCCCTTGAGCAGACAACGAAGAAGAAATATTATCTCACAAATTTTATCGTAGGGTACTGGAAAAAAGTTTGACTGTTTCTGCAAGTAGTTCTTTCTCTTGTAAAGATACTGGAGCCATTTATTTCATTTCTTTTTCTCGCACAAGTGTGAGTGAATTGGCGAAGAACGGGTGTATTCCAACCCCACGTGTCGGCTCCATTTGACAAAAATTGTCTCACAGTTACTTAAGGAGCTTGAAATAAAAAATTTGTTGCGAAGCTCAAGAGATAATTTGAGACGACGTGAGTTAACATGACATAATTTTTCTACGGCATTTCCACTATGAGTTAATTTTATCCCACCTCAGGCCGAAAATTATCTCAATTTATCTCATGATAACTCACAATGGAAACCAAGCTTTTACACAGCCATTTTAAGCAGGTGAGGTCATTTGGAAGTAAGACTCCTCCGCAGGAACTGTTCAAAAGCTTATGATTTTTTGCGCCACCCGCTATGATGGACACTTGATTGCTGGAATTCTATGGGATGTCCTGCAAAAGATTTCGCCATTTGATCAAATATCAAAGACTAACGATATAACGAACGGCTCCATGGTAAAACAGCCATGCTTCTATGATTGAGAATTGATTCTACATACCAAAGTCTTGCAAATGGACTGATCACTCACTGAGTTACATTGAAATCGAAAACTTTCGGACGATCAAACTTTGGGACAAAGTCTTGTCCGAAATCTTGTGATGTCCGAAAGTTTTAAATTCATTCAAAATAGAAAAGCACAAAGAAACATAACATACAATGTTAATTAATCAGTAGTGCTTAGGTTTCTTGATTTTTCTATCTAAAGTTTGGTTTCTTGAAGTGTTTCTCGAAAATAGTTCACGTATGGCAAACACTTTTCAATTTGGTTTACAGCTGGTTTTACCATTGTTCAATCTCATGAAAATTAAATTCAAATTTCCTTGTAGATGTGATGACCACCATGTACCTACTGTAAGTTCATATTTATGATAGAATCACAATAAATTTCAACATATATCTTGGTATCATGCTTGTTCTTTGATTTCGTGTTTGTCTGAAAGTTTTTCGTCTGAAATCCCCGAAAAAGCACCCGAAAGGTTTTTGTCCGAAGTTTTTTGGCCGAAACTTTTCCGTCACTTAGTCTTCGACTTTAATGTACAAGACCTTGAGGTTCTTGTTCATGACAAAGTTGGAGCCAAAGGCTTCTCATTAGTACTTTAGCAACAGCAATGGCGCTGTCGTTTGGCTTGTTTCTCGTTTATTTTAAGGCAGATCAAATGGAGTTTGAAATGGTCTTCGATACAGCCCAACTTTCTCCAGCATTAAATCAAGATGATAAATGCTTTCAGGGATTCTGTTGAATGGTCGGATCCTTAATTACTGCCAGGGGACTGAAAGCACTATTCATCGTTCATTGAACGTTCAACAGTACTCATAATTGTAATCAGATTTCATCAGATGACCTACTTGTTTACGGATATAATTGACTGCTTTTATTTGCAAATAAAAATCCAAACCTGAAACAAGAAAGTTTTTCGTTAAATGTGTATCATGTCTTGCTTATCATGAAAGTGTGCAACTTCCTCTTTCGATCATACACATAAGACAAGTAGCAAGTTTAATGGTATTATAGTGCTTGGTGTTGGAAAACATATCTGTACTGTGAAGTGATGCGCTCCAACAGTTGTAAGTTCAGGTTGGCTTAGTGTGCATCATTTTCACACAAAGTGACAGTGCTTTTCACCATAACTGGAAGTGAAACACTGTTCTTTGTCAAGGTATATCTTCTCAAACTGAGATCCACTGTATTTAAGTGCAAAATTGTTACAGGCTGTTCAATACTTCAATGCCTCTGTTGGGAATGTTGCAAGGCAAAGGTTCTGGCATATGATGAGGTGTTGAACTGTACATTTCTGCAAAAATTTATATCAACAGTGGAGCATCCCATTTTCGTACATGTGACCAAGATCCTAAGTAAACAAATCACATTTGCTTGTCAGTGAAAAATCTGGAATATGGATCTGATGAAACTTTTATCACTTGCAAGATCGAAGAATGACGTCATCCCGATTACTGCTTTCAAGCCATCTGGATTCTTTCGCTCTAACATTTTGTGCTGGCCTCTGTTTCGCCTCCGCCCTCGCATGGCCAGCTTGCAACGTTTTCACGAACCGATAGATACAAAGAAAGATAGGTAGATAGATAGAAAGACAGATATCGCAGCTTGCTGATTCTTTTGAAATAGTTTGCGGCAAGCCACACTTATAGTGATGGTCAGAAGTTACCGATAATTTCGAATGAGAAGGGCGATCTGGAAATTTTGTCACGTCTTTCATGGAGAAAATTAACCATTTTTCATTTGATCTGAGATGAGAACATCTCAAGGTTCCTATATTTCAAGGAATGAGTATCTATGAAGCTTTGAATTTAAACATTCGACTAACAGGAAGCTGCATTTTCATCAGCATTGGCACTTTATCCTCAAACCATCGACGATTTCATAAATGAAATTGAGAACTGCTTTGAAAAGTGAAACCAACATGAACATGATGAATAGCAAGCAAATCAAGTCTTAAAACCATTTTAACTTGTCTTTGATTATCCCGGATTTGAAACTGCAGTTGAGGAATGTAAGTCTCTGGTCTCCATACCACTAGTTTTCTTAGCCTATGAGTAGACCCATTATCCATGGGAATAAAGGGTTTACGAAATAAAGAGATATAGCTTGTAACGGCTGTCCAGTTAATGATGTCAATTCTAGTTTCAAATATTGTGTGGCACGCATCTCAACAACGGCAGAATGAATCAAGTTCTAGAAATCTGGAACCGCAATAGCAAGCGTTTGTTCTTTCCTTCGTAGACCCTCTCTCCTATTGGATAATGGGTCTACTCGTAGGCTATACTTTTCTTTAAATTCATCATATAATGATATAAAGTACCACAGAAGATTTGTACATACCTAGTTGTTTTTTGGTAAATTTGAGGTCAAAATCATGTTCCTCCTAGAAAAGACAATTCAAATACTATCAAGAAAATCCATCCTGCAATAATGTAATTTTTCTCTTTAAGTAATTTTTCTGATCATTGAAAAGGCACTTATTCTGTCTATTCTTCTTGCACTAACTTTTCATTCTTATACATCGAGCGCGAGAAGAAACTTTTGCAATTGAAGGTGTTCTGGCGCAGTGGTGTAATCCTTTGACTTTCAAGCAAGAACAGTCAGGCGGAGTGGGTTCGATACCCAGTAGGACCCTACCACTTGAGCGTCATGACAAGAGGTCGTGGACTCGATTAGGTCTGCTCCGTCTGCTCTATGTCTGCGATCCCAGCGCTTGGCGCTGAAAAACGCAACTTCATCTCACCTTCACCAAATCCGCCAAAATTGGAAATTTTGGGAGAATAAACTTTCGCAAATTTGTTCTTATCAAATTTGGTAATGCCTGAAACGTTACTTTGCTCTTGCGAAAGTCCCCCCCCCCCCCTTAAAGCTATAGTTAGCTCAGTGGCGCAACGGACTAAAGTTACCTTCAATTAAAAAACTAAGGGCCCCGAAGGGCCGTCTAGCAACAAAAATTCCTTTGTTATTTTACTGTATGTAAAGGTGGTGCTGTGGCTATGCCAGCATGATTTCTCACTCGGAATTGATGGAAAGTGTGTTGATTGACTCTCAATTGTGATCGAAAATGGATGTGTCACTTTCACGGCATATATATGCACATTTCCGTCAGCAGAAGCTTTGACCAACGGAGTTGCCAAGCGAGAGGATGAATAGCTTAACGATTCGTCCATCGAAATTGCACATGAAGCCTAGGGACAAAGCTGCCGGTCAATAAATGATTATTCATGAAGAATTCTTCGCTACATTTAAGAGTAATGAGAGAAAATTCAGGATTAAGTCCAAAATTTATAACAATATTAAAGGAGCCAAAGTTAGCGTTGGCTTGCTTTGCCTCGAACAAAAGTCGTTTGTCCCATTTATGTGTTTGTATACTGGCTTTTCGCAAGCAGGCAGCCTGAGTGAGTGGCCCGTTTCTTTTTCTATTGCTCCTGGTCTCGTCAGAAGGTATTTTCTCCAGTTTCTCCTCCCATACACTTGCCTAGCCCCACTCCCTACTACCCACGTGACTTTTGCATATACAAATTTTACGAAACTCTAACAAAAACAATCAGAAGGGTTGTTTGCAACGAAATTAAAACCATTAAAACCATCTGCCTAACTTTTGGTGTGCAACATTCAATCAAATGCACACAGTACTACAATTCTTGAATTGACATGGGTCCTGGCGCTATTATCTATAATGAATTGAAAACGATACATATATCGGAAATATGAACAAGCAATTCCACACGGAATGAAATGAAAGAATGGGTTCAAAGTCTATTTGCTCCATTTGATCACAGAGGAATCCACTTTTTCAAGATAGGAGGTGCGAAAACGGAAGTCTTTTGTTTTTTGAGATTTGGATTTTTGAGGCTAAAATCTGGTTCTGCGTACAAAGTATAGTGTTAACACGAATTTTCACATTCGTTCCGAAATTATGGCAATACATACAATTCGAGATCACAAGGACTTTGATCTTTGACCCTTATAGCTATAAGTTCTTGAAATGGCCATAATTTCGTAATAAAGACATATATGAATGACTTTGTACGTAGAACAAGATTTCAGCCTCAAAATCCGAAATCATAAACAGCAAAGCACTTCCGTTTTCACACTTCTTAACTTGAAAAGGTGGATTGAATCGGGGAAGGTTCTCCTAAATCGTGAAGGCAAGTTGAGATCGACAGAGGAGGTGCGCACGGCAAGGCGAGGATCCTGAGCGTGAAAGAACCATATTTTCAGAAAGTTTTGTAGATGTTCTCCTTATCAAACTGTTCTTCATACATGGTCAAGGGGTTCATTTGATTTTAGTGCTTCTCCATTTCTTATTTAACTATTATGCTCTACACTCCGATAATCTCCTTTCTGTAACCTAAGAAATCAACGTGAGACTTCTAGCTCTTTTGACGATGTTCAATTTGTCACAAGGTAAGCCTTCCAAAAATTTTAAAATCATGAGCCTGTATCGTTCTCCATTTCACATAAAGAAAAGTGAAGTTATATGGGCTAGTATACCTGCATATGAATGAGCGTGTTTCCAATGTTGTGATATGAAACGTCACAAAACAAGCAGACGAATGTGTTTTCGATTTGATCATTCCATCCACTCCAATCCCTAAAGAAATAACATGGTTATATTTCGGTATGGAAGCATTATTCCATCACTTTTCACAACGTTTTTGATTCGGAAGCTTTTCGCCTTAAACTGCATACAAAGAGTAAAAGATTGATCCAAATTATACCAAAACGTACAGAATGATGAACTTCAGCTCTCAAAGCACCAGCATCAACAAAATGGGGTACCCATGTTCAAGCTGAGTATCGAGGAATATTTCAAAATTTATCAGCTATTGATTAAAGCTTAAGGAGCAGTCATAAAGTATCTGCTATATGGGGGTCGATGATTTTCCAAAAATCCAGCAAAAAAAGTAATGGCCCATCCTAGATTCCTATTCACTTATTTCTGGCCCCAGATCAAGAACTAGGATATTTTCCATAACCTGATAAAATAATTTCGTTTTTGGAATGTAGGCTCGATGATTTTATCCGGTATTGTAATTTCAGAAATATAACTTAATAACGAAGCACTGGTTAGCCACTGAACTAAGCAAGAGAAGGAAAAGAAAAGAAATGAACAGAAAAGCAAATATCAAGTGGGAAAAAGTAACAGAAAACAATTTTTGCATCATTTGCAATTAATAACATTTTATGATAAAACTTTTATGGCGCCATGAAATACATCTGATTATTTTCATAGCCCAAAAAAGTCGTGGCAGAATTTTTCATGGGCCATCCAAATATCATCCACCCCCATATAGCAGATACTTTGCGACCGCTCCCTTACTTTCCATCAATACACCCAACCAAACCTGCATCCTTTCTTTCAAACACCCGGTACATTGTCAACGAGAAATTTGCAAATGCTTACTCTTCAGCTTTCTCAACTTCTTCCTCAGATTCTGCCTGTAGTTCCTCCCAATTTTTGCCTGGTTCCTTCGAACAACACGAAATCATTACTAATGATATCAAAATCTGCAGAACAACTTTTTCACACAAGCGACTGTATGAAACTTAACAAAGAGCAAGTCAAGTGTACTTTTGAGAAAGCTGGGCCGACGTTCATGAACGGTACGCCGTTTGCAATGCACTTAAGAATACGAACCTAGAATAATGGGCTGAACATGTCCAGATTTGACAGTCTACTCTCTGGTACTCCTAC
Organism: Aurelia sp. 3 sensu Dawson et al. (2005); assembly: GCA_964020215.1. Classification (NCBI taxonomy): domain Eukaryota; kingdom Metazoa; phylum Cnidaria; class Scyphozoa; order Semaeostomeae; family Ulmaridae; genus Aurelia; species Aurelia sp. 3 sensu Dawson et al. (2005). Next base: position 11,345,604 of record OZ026583.1, on the reverse strand, counting down.
TGCTTTGCAGCGGAGATTCATCTCCATTGCACCCCAACAATTGACGAACTTTCTCCCATATCAAGGGAAACCGAGCCGTAGAAATGGTGAAAAAAGCAATCAAGTCTTAACAAATGGTACTCTAACACGAAACTTGATGAAAAGTATGGAGTTTTAAAGGTTTCTTAGCACAATTAATTAAAGAAAAAACTGCTGTATGAGGCGGAGTGGCAGAGGGGAGCTGTTGTTGGAAATAATCATTTTTATCGGTTAAAACTTAGAATGCTTACAGACAAAAATTTTTTGATTTGCGTAAGAAAATTTGCAAGCATGCCATCATCTCGCGACCTTCGTTGTTGAGATTTCTTGCAATCTAACATCGACAAAGATGTGCTCTGTACGTGTTTTTGTAATTAACATACTTTAAAGAGGCGTTTTGTTTCATTGATTACTTTCTTCAGTAAGATTCTTCATTGTCACAAGGTTCTTGACCTTTTAATCCTTATCGACTTTGGATTGATTTCCCACTTAATCAATTCGGAAAACAGGAAAATATAATTTCCTACGCTCTTGACCTCGTAACCTTCTACAGAACAGATTGGCAAGAAGAAATTGCAATCGCAAATGAAAGAAGCTTGCGATAAAACATTTTAGCTCTAATACTGCAACAAATTCAACAAGTAGAAAATGGTACGAAGGCCAAAAACAGTTGTAAAACATCTAACTCATGCGTGCGATTAATCGCTAGCATTATCGGCTCAATGCGTGTGCCAATGCGTGCCCGTGCGATCGCACGCATTGAACGACGGAAACTGGCGACATACCTTAGTCCTTTCAAATTTCGCCTGCCTTCAATTTTGGCTCCCCTTAATTTTCGCCCCTTTAATTTTCGCCCCCTCGTGTGTGTGAGAGACTGCGTAAATATCTCTTATTATTGTTTCTATTTTTACTAGGCTAAAGCATCCCATCCGAAAACGCCCAAGCACCACTGCGAAGGACTCTGTACCAGACCTCTCTAGGTTAGCACGAGGCCGCGTCCTGTGTGATTAGGCCGGCTCGTTTTTGTGTTGTGATTAGGCAAACACAGGCCATTTTTAGGAATCGCTGTACACATTGATGATAAACAAGTTATGGATGATTATGGATGCGAAAAACATTACTTTATTGAATCATTTCTCCAGTATCGTGGTTCAACATGCAACAATTTTGGTAGCAGAGGGTAGTTTCTTCAAATTTTAGTAGGATTCGTATTTGAATGTCAACATATTTCTGCTGAATCAAGCTGGAGAAAACTCGGTAACTACTGACTTTATTGGCATTAATTTTCCTATGGGACAAAGGATGAGCAACCAAGAAATGGAGGAGCTGCAGTTGTCGATTGAGGAAAGATTGTATGCCCTGTCGTTGGTAAAGTTGGGAGAAGTTTTGGAATTTTTGAAGCTTGAAATTACAGATGGAGAATCACGGGCTCAAACCTTGAGGAAAATTAGAAAGGCTGTTGATGAGAAAGTGGATGCTGGAGGAGAACATGTTCAAGAATTTTTATTGGGTTTACAGGCAGTAATTATTGGAGGTAGACAGGAAGAAATAGAAGAAGATTATTCACAGTATGGTGATACAGAAGGTGAAAATCCTATTGCTGAAATTGAAGATTTGAAGCTGAAGTTCCAAAAAATATTGGATACCCAGTTGAGGGAGGTTGAGCAAAGGTATCAGCAACAAACAGGAGGTAAGAAGGTAGCAGCTCATGAATCAGATGCAACCATCAGCTCAAAAAATATCATCAGAATCAAAGATTTTAAGATAACTGGAGTAATTTCTAATGAAAAAAACCGCCTGCCATATTCCAGTTTAAATAAGCAAATTGACAGTGCTTTGAAGAGGGGTTATCCAGAAAATGATATCATAGATGGGGTTATCAGTGCAATTGCCCCAAGTTTACACTTGCGCTCATATTTGGAAAGTATGAAAACCATAACACTTCCACAGTTGCAACAAATTTTGAGGAGCCATTATTGTGAAAAATCTGCAACTGAAGCCTATCAAGAACTGGCTGGTGTTGTACAGGAGCACAATGAAACCCCCCTTAATTTTCTCATGCGTGCTCTCAAGCTCAGACAACACATTTTGGCTTCTAGTCAAGAGGCAGGCTCTAAAATAAGATATGATGAAGGTTTAGTTCAAAGTGTTTTCCTAAATTCTCTGGAAACAGGTCTTATTGATGATTCAATTAGGTCACGCTTGCGGCCTTTACTTCAGTCAAAACAAGTCACTGATGAGCAGCTGATTCGTGAGATGAATTTAGCAATGTCAAGTGAAAATGAAAGGGCCAATAAGATCAATTCAAGGAAGTCAACTAGGAAACCTGCCCTGGTAAATAGCATAGCCACAAATGCAACACCTTCTTTGGCCAAAGAATCAAAACATGAAAAAGAAGATAAAGTTTTAGCCACTTTAAATGCAATTAAAGCTGATGTTGATAATTTGAAGGCAGCCTTTGCAAAACAGGAGCAAAATTCCACTAAGCAAAATAAAAGGGAGAGGAAATCTTGTCAACAATGTGCCTCTCAAGGTACAGGAAGTCAGTGTAGCCACTGTTTCATCTGTGGCTCAGGGGAACATTTTGCCCGCGGATGTCGACAAAGAAATCAGGGAAACAGGAGGCAGCTGCACCAGGGGGGGAAAGTGTAGCTGCGAAAAATTCCCCAAACATTTACTGCAATTTCTGCTCAAAAGTTATTAAATCTGATACTCGTCCACTGTGTAATGGCTGTAAAGTTGTTTTCTATTGTGACAAAAACTGTCAAAAGAGACATTGGAAAGACCACAAAATACTCTGTCAGGCAATGTCCTCTATTCAAGCCTCCAAAATTGATTGTAAAAGCCCTAGAAATAACTCTGTAGCCCACTTAACACCAAAAGAACATTTGAAAATTATACAGATTGTGGGTGAAAAATGTGTTTTTGAATGTTTATTGGATGGGAAAAGACAGTCATGCTTGTGGGACACAGGGTCCCAAGTATCCATCATGTCAAGGGAGTACTTGAATCAAAATTTTCCCCATCTTGATGTTAAACAGTTGCAAGAACTGTTGGGTACTGAGCAAAGATTAGACTTACGCGCTGCTAATAATTCTGTAATTCCATATGCTGGTTTTGTTGAGGTTCAGTTTCATCTGTTGAGTGAAGATGTTTCTTCCAGTTTAGCTGTACCATTCTTAGTAACAGATGCTCAACTTACAACACCAATTATTGGGTATAATGTGATTGATGAAATAGTTAACAAGGATCTCTTTGCAACCAACACAGAACAAGAAAAAAATGACTTCATCGAAACGAATGGTCTGCAAAATCTTTTGAAAGCGATGAAAAAATCATTCTCTGAAATAAGTGCAAATTCTGTTGAATCTTTGGTGGAATGTATAAAAACTAAAGATGACTTTCTGTGTGCAGTCAAATCACCAAAGCTAAGTGTTACCATACCACCCAAGCAATCAAGAATAATAAAGTGTCGTGCTAATGCTCAGGTGATTAACGCAAAAACATTTGTGATTTTTGAGCCTGATGAAACAAATACGTTACCTGCTGGTTTAGAAGTTTCACAAACACTGCTTCAAATATCAAAGGGCTCATCATGCAAAATTGGCTTAGAAATCTATAATAACTCTGATCATCCAACTGTTTTAAAAGCTAGAACTGTTCTTGGCAGACTTGAATTGGTCACATCAGTGACACCGTTTGATGTTAAGCTGAAAGAGGAAATTCAACACGGTGATGAGTCGGTTGTTTCGAAGCCCTCACCTTTTGTCTGTGGGCTTAACAAAGTGGAAGCAAATGCAGAAAACAATAGGGATTTCTTGGAACAGTTTGACCTAAGTAATCTATCAGCAGAGCAAAAAGAACTTGCAGCAAAGGTTTTAATTCAGGAACGCGGTGCGTTTTCACTCAACAGTGATGATATTGGTTGTGCGGAGGGACTGCAAATGCCTATCCCACTTCACGATCCAACGCCAGTGCAGAAAACATACAACGCAGTGCCAAAACCATTATACCCTGAAGTGAAAAGTTACATAGAGGACCTTCTGAATAGGGGATGGATCACTCATTCACAGTCTAACTATTCAAGCCCAGTGGTATGCGTGCGGAAGAAAGACGGTAGCCTACGCCTTTGCGTTGATTATCGTCAGTTGAATAAGCATACAATCCCTGATCGCCATCCATTACCCAGGGTGCAAGATACTCTAGAAAAGCTAGGAGGAAATAAATGGTTTTCTTTGCTGGACCAAGGCAAGGCGTATCATCAAGGTTTCGTAAAGGAAGAGGACAGACACTTGACCGCATTCATAACACCGTGGGGCCTATACCAATGGGTGCGTATACCTTTTGGATTGAAAAATGCCCCTGGTAGCTTTCAGAGGTACATGGAACAATGTCTGGTGGGATTGCGAGACACTATGTGTGTCCCGTACTTAGATGACATCATCGTTTACAGCCCTGACTTTGAATCACATCTAGCCCATTTGTGTGAAGTATTCAAAAGGTTACGCGAGAAAGGTATCAAGCTGAAAGCACAAAAGTGTGAACTTTTTAAGAACAAAGTGAAATACTTGGGACATATAGTTTCAGAAAAAGGGTATTGCACAGACAGATCGAATGTAAAAGCAGTAGAAATGTTGAAGAATGCTGTACCAAAGACTGTTGCTGATGTGCGACGGATTGTTGGTCTCTTAAATTACTACAGGAAGTATATCGAAAACTTTTCGCAAATTGCACAGCCAATCTTTGAACTGCTACAGACTTCAGATAGATCCGATAGTGGAAGTAAAGCTAAGAAATTAGGACAATCACAGCCGCCGAAACGTAATTCTAGTCAACCAATTGAATGGACAGATAAACACCGTCTCGCGCTGAATAAGCTAGTTGACTGCCTTATCACACCTCCAACTCTTGCATACCCAGATTTCAATTTGCCATTTGAGCTGCACGTGGATGCTAGTAATGCTGGCCTTGGTGCTGTGCTCTATCAGAAGCAAGAGGAACAGCTACGTGTGATCTCGTATGCTTCTAGAACACTGACAGCATCAGAACGTAATTACAACTACCATTCAGGCAAGCTAGAGTTTTTAGCCCTCAAATGGGCCATCTGCGATCAGTTTCGAGACCTCTTACTTTATGCGCCAAAGTTTACTGTCTACACGGACAATAACCCGTTGACGTATGTAATGACCACAGCCAAGCTCAATGCTACAGGTCAAAGATGGGTTTCCGAATTAGCAGATTTTAATTTTGACATAAAGTACCGTCCAGGGAGATCAAATGTAGCTGCAGACTTCTTGTCCCGTATGCCCATCAACATAGAAGATTTCATGTCCAGTTGCAGTAAAGAAGTAACATCAGCTGAATTTGAAGCTATGATAAATGCATCCAAAGTATCAAGTGATTGTTCAACTATCTGGATAGCAGCCTTGTCACCATCGGCTGATGCTTATGATTTAAGCGAGAGTGAACTGGCCAAGCCAGACAGCGTAAAAACATTTAACACTGCAGATATAGTCCAGTCACAAGCCAATGACAGCGTGATCTCACCTATCTTGGAATATATGAAGAAGGGCATCAAACCGTCAGTTGAAGAGAGAAGGAACTTGTCATTCTTAACAAAGAGCTTACTTCGTGAATGGAATAAGCTAGAAATAGATGACAGTGGATTGTTATATCGGAAAACTACTGAGTACAAGCAACTAGTCTTACCAAAGAAATTCCATAATATGGTGTTTGTAGAATTACACAACGAATTGGGCCATCTTGGCAGTGAAAGAGTTCATCAACTTGCGTTACAGAGATTTTACTGGCCCAGAATGAAGTCAGACATAGATCATTACACATCACACGTATGTCATTGCTTGAAACAACGTCGTCCTAATGAAAATATCAGAGCACCGATGCAAAGCATAGTCACATCTCATCCGTTTGAACTAGTATCTATTGATTTTCTACGCCTGGAACAAAGTCAAGGAGGGTACCAGTATATACTTGTCCTGATGGACCATTTTACGCGGTTTGCCCAGGCCTACGCCACCAAAGATAAGAGTGCAAAGACGGTAGCTGATAAGATCTACAATGACTTTGTACTTCGATTTGGATTCCCAAATCGTTTGCATCATGACCAAGGGCCTGAATTTGAGAATGAACTGCACACGTGCCTGGAAAAATTGTGTGGAATACAGCACTCAAGAACCACCCCGTACCACCCCCAGGGTAACGGGCAGGTGGAGCGGTTCAACCAGACTCTCCTGGCTATGTTGAGAACACTGCCCGAAAATAAGAAATCACGCTGGCGGGACTATTTGAATAAGATGGTGCATGCTTACAACTGCACGAGGCATTCAACTACAGGCTATTCACCTTTCTTCTTACTGTACGGCAGGTCACCACGTTTACCAATAGATCTTATATTGAAGACCAGTACTGATCAGACACCAAACCAAGGAGATTATCCCAGTTATGCTGCAAAATGGAAAAAGGTAATGCGTGAAGCATATCAGATAGCGTCAAAACGTGCTCTGTCATCACAAGAACGAAGCAAGCAAACATATGATAAACGTGTACGCCACACAGTTCTGGAGCCTGGGGATCGAGTCCTTGTCAGGAACTTGCGAGAACGAGGAGGCCCTGGAAAGTTGAGGTCTTATTGGGAAAACAAAGTGTACAAAGTCGTTAAACGTATGGGAGAGGATAGCCCAGTCTATCAAGTAACTCTAGAGTCTACACCTAGTTCTAAACCACGTGTCTTGCATCGCAACCTCATGTTACCATGTGACGATCTGCCAGTGGAACAACCGAAGCCTAAACAGAAAAGAAAGACAAATACTCAGTGCCATCGACCAAGACTGGAAACTGAACTTGAATCTCGTGACCAGGCATCAACCGACTTGGAGACTGAGGATGATGAGTTGATATTCTACGTTGATAGATTACCCAAAGAAGATGTACCGGTAGTTAGCACACCAACACGATCAGTACATTCAAGACCACCAACACCATATCCCAGAGACCCAGACATAGCCTCAGCCACGCAGTCACCAGAGACACTAGCTGAACCTGACAACGAGAATGAGGGCATAGCACCGGAAGAACATATCGGCGGTTCAACAGGAGACCTTGAGTCATCGTTTGCGTCAACTGATACACCAAGTACACCACCACTTCGCCCACAACGCTTCAGAAGACAACCGGAAGTTTTGCAATACGCAAGATTTGGACAGCCATCATCGTTTCCAGTATGTAACGTCGTACAGACGCCACAAAGACCAGCATTTGTCTATTGTCCGCCACAGTTTCAACCAAGACTGTCATGTATGATGCCAATGCCATTTGGTTACTAGACTTTGAATAACGAAACCTTGAGTTATCATTTTTGTGTTGCCGTTGTTTTCAAGCAGTGGCGGACACTATGCAATTTATTGGGGGGGCGAAAACACTATGGGAGTCTGGGGGCGAAGCCCCCAGGAAAATTTTTGGTGACCACGCCCTTCAAACTCTCGGAAAACATGGGCAACGCCCTTTTGATGTATTCGTCATTTATTTAAAATCGTAGTGTCTCTGGATCCGCATACATTTAAATGTACGGAAAACATAGAAACGGATAATGTTTCCGTTTCCTGTGACACAGTGCTGTCTATTTTGAATGAAAATACGTATTTGCGAATGGAATGGCAGCCTGTTGTGATATTTGAGCTTTTCAATTGTTCAGTTCATGCAGACAGTATTCACCTTTAAAGCTGATAATGATGAGATAACAATGCAATAGAAGCATAATGACAGGTCGAAATAATAGTGCGCTATAGAAACCAGACCCTTTCATTGAGCCAACTATCATCAAAATGCCTTGTGAAATAATGTCGATTTGTGTATGAAATCAAAAAATACGTCGATGATCGCTGAGTGTCATGACGCAAACCAATTTAGTGCGGGCGGGAAAGACTGCCGACAATTTACAGCTGCAAAGGATTAGAGTTACGTAAAATGGTGTAATGCCTAGAAATAACTTTTTGAAAAGTTCTATTTATTGGACAGAATGAAACCTGCATTTCAGTAGAGATTTTTCAGTTATCAAAGTCGTAAGAACGCCGAAGGTCAGATTCATTGCAAAATTTTAGTTTACCACAGTGACTTCATCCACTTGCCAGAATGAAAAGAGGAAAACAATCGGTCAAGAGTCAATCGATAACATCGTTTTTTGCCAAACGGATGCATCAAGAGGTGAGTAGACAGTTTCCATCTTAGGCCTTCTAATGATACTAAGATAGCTGTAAAGACCTATTAGTTATTTTGATAAAGAGTCTGGATCGAGCGTTATTTTCAGACATTTTTATACCCAAGGCTCGATTAAGTGGTGTTGGGGCTTCTATCACTTTTTTTTACATTCGAAAATTTCACAAAATGCATCCATTTATCGTTCGATTAAGATTCTTTTTAGAATGGGTAAACGTAAAAGACGTGCTAGGTATCTGCCTGGAGAAACAATATCACATGGTGTTGAAAGTTATCATTGACAGTTATTGTGTAGCAAGTTATACTTTTTTCTAATGGAACTTTTGTTAGAACGTCCTCTGTTAGGTTAGATTTTTTGCCTCATGCAATAGATGAAACCTAGAAATGCTCTAATCCTGAAGACTCAAACAAAAAGTCAAAATGTTTATAAGGGGCTACATCATATGTATCTAATAATTACCAGAAAAACTAACTTTATTCCATAAACCCAAGTTGTTTGCCAACCACACTGATGTTTAATTGCCAAGATATTGCTGCTGAACCATTGATTTAATTTAAATAACATGTAAAGTTTGCTTATACGTGGAACTTCTCTTCTAGCCTGAAAAAACTGACAAGGGCAACAATTTAGAGGCCCATGAAGAAATTGCTGTTGAACGTCATGAAGATCTCGCAGAAACGACTAGGACTTGGCAGACGATGCAAAAAGACACAATTTCGGAAAGTGACACTCAGTTCCAGGCTCCGATGACAGCTTCTGATGATGACCTAGGAAGGGTGGATTGTGGTCCTTCACAGCCCAAGTTAGCATCATTCCCAAAAGGCCGCAAGAACCGCTGCTTTAGAGCTATCTGGTATGAAAGCTTTCGATGGCTCGAATACAGTGTCAAACAAGACAGGGCATTTTGCTTTGCATGCAGAAACTTTAGCACGTCTACGTCAAAGTCTGACATAGCATTCACGAAAACTGGCTGGAACGCTTGGGCCAAGGCTATGGAAACAAATCGAGGGCTACGAAAGCATGATGCATGCAGTGACCACCTTCTTTCTATGACCCGTTGGGAGTCCCATGCTAGCCAACGAGAGCAGGAAGCAGCTGGCATCAGGAATATGCTGGATCCAGACCGGCCTTCAGTTGTTAGCAATAACCGAGAGTATATGAAGATGCTACTCCAGTATCATCAATATTTTTGCTCGGAAGAAATGGCATACCGAGGACACGACGAAACAACTGAATCACAGAATGCTGGCAAATGGAAGGAATTTATCAATCTGATGCTGCGAACAAACCCTTTGTTCAAGAAGTATCATGACAAGATGAAGCAGCGATACAGGACTTACGATTACACATCAAAGCGTTCATCCAATGAATTGGTCAAATCAATGGCTTTTGAGGTGAGAAGAACCATCAAAGAACAGATCGACGAGGCAGGCATGTATTCAATGCTGATTGATGAGTGCAAGGATAATGCTGGACATGAGGAGCTGGCAATATGCTTTAGGTTCGTCAATGATTCGGAGGAGATTGAGGAGCGCTTCTACGAACTTGCCAGGCTTAAAGAAACAGATGCTGCAACGATCGTCAACACAGGAATATTGCCTGCTTTTGAAAGAATGAACACTTCAGCCTCTCTGCTTGCTGTGGGGGCAGATGGTGCTTCTGTCATGAGTGGATGCTACGAGGGAGTTGCTGCAAGGCTTGCACGGCAGTATCCTTGGCTGATTTATATTCACTGTGCCGCTCATCGCCTAAACCTGATCGTCGCAACTTACCTCAGTAAGGTGAAAGCAGCAAAGGAGGTCATTGAGGCATACAAAGCCTTGCATAAGGTTTTCAACGTTGCAAAGCACAAGGAAATCTTTGAGGAATCTCAAAAGGAACAGTACCCAAAGGAACCATTGATGGCAGCTTCTTCACTGACGGAAGTTCGATGGGCCTGCAAGTTTGAGGGAGTCAACACGATAGTGAGACGGTTTAAAGCGATTCTGGTCAGCCTTCAAACGATTGCAGGTTCCACTTCAAACCAATCAGACGTCGCTGCTGGCTTGTACCATAAAATGCTGTCCGGTAGATTCATCATTTCTCTTTGTTTTCTTCATCGTGTCTTGGCCATTATGAATGGATTGAGTAAGGCAATGCAAGAGAGCAACATCAAATGGATTGCAATTGCAAGTGAAATGCTGGCTGTGCGACAGTTGTTGCAAGGTCTAAACGTACATGACATTCTTGATGCTGCCAAATCACTGTGCTCTTCTGTTGGCATACCGACCACTTTCGAGGATCCCATCCACATTCAAAGAGAAACTCCAGAAGACCCTGCTAGCCAAATACAGTTTTGCGAAGATCTAAAGGAGAGCTCCATCCCACTCATCCTTGAAGAGCTTGACCGACGTTTTAACAACGACAATGTCGAAGTTTTGGCTGCAATGGATTCACTAGATGCGTCAAAAGAACTTTACTTGGATCACCAAGCTATGTGCCCCCTAGTTTCACGATTTGACGATTGCCTAACCGTAGATGTTGGATTGCTGAAATCAGAGTGTGAACGAGCATCTATAGTGATAAAAGCTGGACAGAGTATAGACATGAATTTGTACAGTAATTTAGAACAACTTATTAAAATATCAAAAACTCTTCCTGTTGGTACTGCAACTGTTGAACGCAGCTTCAGCGCAATGAATCGTGTGCTGAGCTGGAGTCGCAATAGCTTGAACTTTTCAATGGCAAGTGACTTAATGGTATTGTCTTTGAACAAAGATCTGTTAAAATCGTTAGATTTAGATAAAGTGCTAGACCACTGGGTGCATCAAAAGGACAGAGTAGTTCCGTTTAATTAGGATTGCAATTTATGTACGTAGATAGTTTATCCGAAACTTGATTTTGATTATACTCCTGTAGTTGTTGAATATTTATGCGACGATAGCACTATTTCTCTGTACATTTATGCTGTGTGAACGAATGTCCTAAAATGTAAACTCATAGTTTTCACTTTTCTTGAAAATTATTGGGGGGGCGGCCGCCCCCCCTCGCCCCCCAAGTGTCCGCCACTGTTTTCAAGTAATTAAAGACTCTTTCGCTGAACTACTGCAGAGATAAATTGCATGAACATCTCACGATCAGAACCTCTATTTCAGGATTAGAATCCCTGTTCAATACTTACCATGACTTTGTCGATTGCAACCTATGCTATCATTGGATAATTCAGAATCTGTGTTTCATTTGACGCTTAACGGTCATAGAAAAGACCAAGAGATACATAGACTTAACAATGATCATTCGAAGTGGATATTATAACAGTTCTTACAAAAAAGTTTTGAAGAGAGAGTTTTAAGCTGAGCGTCGCAAGGATTGACTCAACTAATTTAACAAATTATGGACCGGATCCACCATAATGATGTTAAAGAGACAATACCAGTTGTGAGCTGAGATGTCATCGTTGAGTACTATTTCTAAGAAGATTGGACTTCTCATTTGAAGAGGGGGAGAATGTGAGAGACTGCGTAAATATCTCTTATTATTGTTTCTATTTTTACTAGGCTAAAGCATCCCATCCGAAAACGCCCAAGCACCACTGCGAAGGACTCTGTACCAGACCTCTCTAGGTTAGCACGAGGCCGCGTCCTGTGTGATTAGGCCGGCTCGTTTTTGTGTTGTGATTAGGCAAACACAGGCCATTTTTAGGAATCGCTGTACACATTGATGATAAACAAGTTATGGATGATTATGGATGCGAAAAACATTACTTTATTGAATCATTTCTCCAGTATCGTGGTTCAGCATGCAACATGTGCAGAAGTTTCGCTCCCTTTAATTTTCGCCCCCCTCCAAATTTCAAAGCTTTGACCAAACCATTTTCCAAGCAATGGAATTGCAGGGTACGATTATAACAACTTCCATGCGAAATGGAACTACCCTCATCTGAGCAGTAGTGTCACTACGTTTGGCCATAGACAGTCAATTGGCCGTAGACAGTCAATTTGTAGACTTGCCCAAGTATCGTTCTTTGTCTTATTCGTGCTTACTCGGTCGGTAGTAAGCTGTGAAGGAGCGAACGGATGGGAAGCTGTTCGCTTCGCTCGCTTCACTTTCGCAGCTCACTACCAAACAAGTAGGCTTGAATTAAGTAGGAGACTTGGAGCAAGTCTTGTCCATGGGAGACTGATGTTTTGAACTGACTTTTCACAAGAATACAGTTATTGTAACGTCAGAGATTGGCTACGCAAATATACCTAAAAACCCAAAAAAACATCAATTACGACTCGCTCTCAATATCTTTGAAGGGATCAACTTCAATTTTCTTGTTTATATACTCAGTGATCTTCGATTTACGCCAACCATTGCAAACAATTTCTGGTCTTGATCGAATGTAGTCATAGAATTTGGTCACCCATTTCGCATGCAATGGCTTGACGACAGATAACTGTGTTCCAACTTTGATTTCGTGGGGTAATTTACCCGCCTTTGTCTGTTCAACTATTTGATCAGAATACCAAGTTTGCGCTTCATTTCTTAAGAAATCCTTGCACGGCTTGTTGACAGATATGTCCAATGGTTGAAAGTACGATGTCCAATTATTTGGAACTGGAACCATTTTACCCCGCGACTGGCTAACAATTGATTTTACAGCTTCTGTCCACTGGCCTTTAAAAACATCACTTATTAATAGCCACGGAAAATCTTTATCCAAGCCCAGTTCCTCGCGGGTTTTGTTGACGTAAGGTAAGAGAATCTTGTTCAGCAGATCAAGGCTAGTTTGTTCATTTGCCCAATGGTTTTTTGTATGAGTTACATGGAAACTTTTTGGGAAATCGTAATTTGGATGGCAGCGATCTGTTGTCCCTTGGTAGATCAACTGTATGGGTAAAAAGTTCCCACTTAAAGTTATCGAAAAGGTACCTGTTATTTGCCGATAATCGCCGGTGCCTTGAATTGGTACGCTACTCTCACCTTTTTTGTTCATTGTGTACTTGCTTATCAAAACAAACGGCAAAGGAGTCTGATCAATGTTAATGATTAACTCCGGTGGTATGTTGTCTGCTTGAACAGCCTCAGCAATTTCTTTATAAAAGGAGAATCCAACTTCTCTTATCAAGCCGGGAGCGATAGCTGGCTTCGAAGTTGTACATTTTCTATTCACCCATTTCATTCTCTTGAACACCGAAGTACACCATTTCCAACCCAACTTGATGGAGCCTCCATACTCAGCTAGGAGAGTTCGATCGTTTGCAAACAGAAGACCTTTTGCAATGGCAATAAGAACATTGTAGTTAACAACTGCACCGGTGAGACGCATGCTTTGTGCCATATCCATCACTTTTGCATCTATTTCTTCAGGCAGTAAAGTCTTTCTTCCCCGTTTCTTTTGTGGCAGCTGAGATATATCAACATTGTCATCAACAGCACTTTTCTTTTCCTTGTATGACTTGACAAATCCACGTACAGTTGTGAGAGGAATTCCATACTTTCTTGCTGCAGACTTGTTGCTTCCATTTAGTGCAAATTTGGCAACTTCACAGCGCAAATGTTCGTCATATTTTACGTACGTTTTTTTACTGCTACTAGCGGCACTAGTATGTTTTTCCTCTAAATTTTTTATCGCACTTTCCACCTCTTGCTGTTCAGCGGATGTCAGATTAGCTATGGTCGCTGACACTGGCACAGAATCGACATTTCTCTTAACATTCGCAGGTTTGAAATATTTATGTAATGACATTCCTGATAAGTCCTTTTCTCTGCTGCAACACAATCAATCCTTAACCTGCACTACACGCAACTGCGAGTAAGAAGTTAGTTATTACCAAAAACGCAGACGAAAAAATTCAAGCAGATTCATGTCAAATGGCTCTCAACAGAGATATTTCTATACCCAATAATGTGCAACTTACGCCAACACGCTGCATCACTAAGGAACACGCCCTTTTTTGGAAGAATGAGGAGTAGTGAGTTTACATGAAGACTGCCATATTAGGCCACAATTAGAGCCAGGGTCTTGTCCGATGATGCTCAGGCTTACGCAGGCCCCTTGCATCATTTTGCGTAACCCTTAGGTGTCGTCTATTACGTGGCACTTGCTGCATTGAATTTGGCATCCCCATTTGCGTCAGAAAGGCATTAGATGGTTCTGCGTGGAATCCCCGCCTCTGTTTCCTTTTGTTTAGACGGATAAGGGATTTGCCCTACCTCATCTATTTTATTGCAAAGTCATCATAACCCCGTACCTTATTTGGGAGTGCTGTAAGTTCTCACGTAATGCTACAGTCACAGGTGAAATATTTAGAAGATTCTAGAGTATTCGTTATTATAATTATAAACCCCTTTTTAGTATAAGTTCATAATTAGGTCAGGAACATTTATTCACAGAACGTGTTATATACTTGGTGCTTGTGAAAAACCGGAGCCGTTAACGACCGTTTTCAACGAAAAAATGGGCGTTTGCTCTGTTTGCAAAGAAGAAACAAATTATAAATGTATAGCTTGCCAAGAATCTATTTGCAATCGTAGTTTGGATTGTCATGTGCCAGTTGAAGAAGGGAGTATACCTGGGTGGCAAATGGGGCGACAAGTAGCGATATGTCACCCTTGCAAAGAGTCACGGGAAGAATCTTCGACAGGCGCTGGAGGGAGTGTCGATCCTGAGAACTTGAAAAGGTTTGAAATCAATTGTGCTTCTCGTGGATTTCATGTATATCGCTCATCTTGGAAACCAATGATTGGCGAAAGCACTGTGATCCAGCTCTTTAGAAATCATGGAATTAATGCCAAAAAATGAAAATTCGAGTATGAGCTATTTGATAATTTTATCATATAGAAGAGACATGGTACTATTGGACAAAACAAAAATTTTTCAAATCGTAGTTGCGAGTCCAGAGTTACGATTTTTTAAAGTTGGCCTACGATGCCAAGTTTTGTTTACATTCCCATTTCCGGCCTAATGTTTGTGGCATCGATGAAAACATACAAATTGAAATTACTATATATCCTCAACGAGAAGGCCGATTTTCAAAAACTTTTTTATATTTTACAGATACATATCTACTCTTTTCGAAAATGCAAGTTAAATTATTAAAACCTCACGCTGAAATAGACTTTTTTTAAAAATTGAGTCTGGCATTTTTAGGCTCAAAAACAGTGGAAAACATCTGAATTTTGTCTTTTATAGTTTAAACAAAGAATCTAACTATATCTAACTCTTAGCAAAAAATATTAGAATTAAATTTGATGTGTTGGGAACATCTTTGCCAAAGGATTCGTACAGATTCATGCAGAAAAAATTTCCACGGCACTTTGAAGATTCTAGGCCCTATTCGGGTTTAATGTTCATTAATTTACGTAAGTGATAATGTTGGGAATGGCGATGCAATTTTTATGAGAAAGTCTTTGGTCCGGTCCCAAAAACTTGAAAATTACTTGCCATGGGCATGATAAAAGCAGGAAATCTACTTCTTTGCATCAACTTATCATCTAATCTCTTTGGGAGTAGGGCTGACTTTTGATGATTGATTCAAATTACCGAAATAAGGGAATAAATTAAAAAAAATAAAACTTGTAAAATTCAAAATTATACTACCTGGTATTAACAAGCATACTTTGAAATTCATAATAAAACAAATTTCAGCAAAATCGGACTTCTAGATGCAGAGATATGACATTTTGAAGTTGGAAGAAATAGATCAAATCGGTCAATGCAATTTCCGGTCGAAATTCACATTGTTGGCAGAATTTTCATAGCTTTAAGGCAGAATTTTATCCACTTTCCCAGCTCCAATTGCGGCCAGTTTTGTTTCGTTTTGTAGGTTGTTGTCTTTATTTAACTACTAACTATTCATTCATACAATTTGTTGAATATTTTGTATTTTTCATGTTTATTAGACTATGCTGTTTTCGCTACTACATCTCCAAAAAGCTGAAGAATTCTGACTTTGAGGCTAAAAACAAAAAGCGGGCGGAAAAGGGCGGAAAGGTCACCTATCCTATCTCTTATGGAAGTGTTATTTCAAATGGACATTAGTGCCAAAGGATTCGTGCAAATTTGTACAGATAGGAGAGCAATGCTATTTTGAAAGATATCACTCTGGCTACTTGATTTTAGTGAAAAGTCAGTGCTTTTTCATAATTTTGCATTTTCTTTGCAATAATCCCATCCTAAGTGTTTTTACACCATCCTTGCTACTTCAAACTAATCTAATTTATTTTTCTCCATTATTCTTATGAGCTTTAACCTACAACAGAACTATTTTTTGAGTCCGATTTCCTCGTTAAATCGTCAATCATGATCGTACATAGATTGTACAATAGCCTCTGCCTTTGTCAAAGGACGCTCCTCAATTCTCTTTTGGTGATTTGCCTTACAAGTATGGAGATGACTGGTGAAGATGTAACAAGCATGGTCAAAAAATGTTGCGAGTGTTGTTTTGGATAGAAGTTGGCCTTACCCTACACCCTGCACCACTTCTGAAACTTTGGGAGTCCGCTCTCGGACCAGACGGCCACTGGCTTTCCTTCTAGAAAATAGAAAAACACCCCCGAATATGTGCCAACATTTGGTGCACTGAGGGACTCATCTGTACCCAAGGGAAGTCATCTCCTCATCAGTCATCTCCGAAGCCATAAGCATCCTTGTAGAGTGAAAATGCTAATAGAAAATTGAGCAGCGTCCGTTGATAGAGGAAGAGGCAATCATACGATCTATGTACAATAATGCTTGACAATTTAGCAAGGAAATCGGACTCAAAATATAGTTTTGTTGCAGGTTAAAGCTCATAAGAATAATGGAGAAAGATGAATAAGATTAGTTCAAAGTAGCAAGGATGGTGTAAAAACATTTAGGATGGAATCATTACAAGGCAATTCAAATTATGAAAAAGGACCGATTTTCACTAAAATCAAGTAGCCAGAGTGATATCTTTCAAAATTGCATTGCTCTCTTATCTGTACGAATTTGTACGAATCCTTTTGCTCAAATGTCCATTTGAAATACCACTTCCATAAGCGATAGATGCCATTTCCGCCCTTTTCCGCCCTTTTTTTGTTTTTAGCTTCAAAGTCAGAATTCTTCAGCTTTTTGGAGATGTAGTACTGGAAAGAACATAGTTTAATACACATGAAAAATACGAAATATCCTTCATCAAATTGTACGAATGAATAGTTAGTAGTTGAATAAAGACAACAACCTACAAAACAAAACAAAAATGGCCGCAATCGGAGTTCGGGAAGTGGATAAAATTCTGCCTTCAAGTTATGAAAATTCTGCCAACAATGTGAATTTCGACCGGAAATTGCACTGACCTTTGACCTAATCAATTTCTTCCAACTTCAAAATGTCATATCTCTGCATCTAGAAGTCCGAATTTGCTGAAATTTGTTTTATTACGAATGTCAAAGTATGCTTGTTAATACCAGGTAGTAGAATTTTGAATTTTACAAGTTTCATTTTTCTCTATTTATTCCGTTTCCTGGATCACTGTGGAAAGGTTGCAATTGGAGCAAGAATATGGAAACGTGCATGATCCATTCGCAATCTCAATACATGCTTCGTTACGGGATAAAATTACAGCCTCAGATATTGTGGGTCATATCCCAAGAGAAATAAGTCGTTTTTGCCATTTTTTCTTGAATTACGGAGGAGCGCTAGAAGGTCGCGTACGAGACAGCAAATTTCGAAGATCGCCAATTCCTAAAGGTGGGCTTGAAATACCGATTGTGTTAATTGTCTGGAAAGATAAGGCATCGACTTCCGTCTTCAGTCGAATGAAGGACGTTGTTGAAGAGTATTACATTGAGCCAGACAAGATGACAGTATCTGCTGCTCAATCTGAAGCAGAGGAGAGAGTGGCCGATGATGATTTAGATGAATATTGCCCAGAGGAAGAGAACGCTACAGGACCAGTGCAACAAAATCACCCCACAGACGCAGGGGAGGACAATATCATTGTTATTGAAGATTAATGCATTTATTTTATTTCGTGTAACAATCAAAATAATGATCTCTAAATGAACATAGATTGTTAATCCGCCTTTAATTTTAACTCCCTCTAATTTTCGCCCCTCAAAATATTTCCGCAATTCGCCCCCTTTAATTTTCGCCCCCCTCCGGGGCGAAAATTAAAGGCAGGCGAAATTTGAAGGGACTAAGGTAACTAAAAATGATACAACTTAAAAAAAATACGACCATATAAGTCACTGATTTAGGTTTAGTCTTAGTAGTGCAACAGTCACAATATTCAAATAATAGTCCCATTAGCACCATTAGTTATTCACAGGAATTTCCATGAGCTTAAAAATTGTTCAGTGATCCACACGAAATTTTTTCATCAGTGTTACGGATGTTCGAGCCTTTGTCACATGCTAAACTCAAATTTGAAAAACATGCTTGTTCCTAACTTTTTGCCGAATCTCTGCCAGTCTTTTGAAGCATATGTTAACGGTTCATAGCAGGTACGCTGATTACGTCATCATAATCATCGCCATTGATAGTTTGGGTAACAATTCAGCTTGATTAAAAATGTGAAAAAAGATTTGCTGCTGTTGCGCTGACTGGCCCTATATTGTAAGTCTACATACCAGGTAGTTGATAAGATAATACTTGTCATATGACGTATCTTTTGGGTCTATTCTTTTATGGTTCTTCTTTCTCATGTGGTCTTTCAACATATTCCAATCCTTGAACTGTTTGCTGCAGTAAATGCACGACAGGCTGAAAAGATTGCAATAAAACACTACAATATCACAACAGAGTCAAAAAGGCATCTTCCGCAGACTAAACAAATCAACAAATCTGTTTCATATTTCAAATATTTTAAAGAAGTTTCATAAAACCTTGTCCCAGTTACAGACTTTTCTCGATGTTTCTCGCCTCAGTGCATAAGTATGAATACACAATGTCAGAGAGCCTGTAATAAGCGTATTCTTTCTACGTAGCTATCT
Organism: Aurelia sp. 3 sensu Dawson et al. (2005); assembly: GCA_964020215.1. Taxonomy (NCBI): domain Eukaryota; kingdom Metazoa; phylum Cnidaria; class Scyphozoa; order Semaeostomeae; family Ulmaridae; genus Aurelia; species Aurelia sp. 3 sensu Dawson et al. (2005). The sequence goes on along the minus strand of OZ026583.1, from coordinate 11,326,430 downwards.
TTTTGACAAATGCACTTGCTGGTATGGAGGCACAAACCACAATTGTCGACGTTCAATAAAAAGATAAAATAGTTTTTAATAAAATACTTCAAAGTGGCCAGTCTGCCGAAGTTACACAGCAGTAGGCTGAAAAAATAGAACAAAATACCTTTTGAGCTTTTCAGCTAATGTATCCAAAAGCTCGTTCACATGAACTGTATAACAAATAAATAATACTAAGTGAATCGCATTCTTATTGTCGAAAGCTGGGTTGCTACCAGAAACAAAAGAAAAATACATCCTACATTTGACTTGATATATCTATACGTTTTAAAAAGATTAGAAACTTTTAGACTCTTGAAACGAAGATCCCGAGATCGATCCCACGCAGGCCACAATTTAACTTCCAATTTTTGTAGCCTATTCGTGATATCTTTTCACTGTGTCACTTATGCAGAAAGAGAATAAATACGTATGCATGCCACACAAATGGCTCCTGTCGTGGTGTAGGACCAGGTATCTGAAAACTTCACATTTCTCCAAATTTTTTTCCGCTTGAGTCGGTCAGTAGTCTTTCGGAGAGACTTTTGACATGAAGATCCCCGGTTCAAGCCCAGGCAGGGGCAAATTGTTATATCTAATCGTGGTAGCCCACTCATCATAAGTTTTAAACCTGTATATTCTCAGCCGAGTCAGTTATTATGAAAGACATCAAGACTTTCTTCATCAAAATGAAGCTGAAGTAATCCAGGGTTCATGTGCATGACTGACAGTGACAGCTTTACATTATTCATATCGCATTAAACTTCCATGCAATAAAATCTCAAGTTTGGAAGCATGTTCGACAGTAGACGAACAGCTAAGGGTATATACAACCATTTTACAACTGCAAGGCTTCTGAAAACAAGGTAGAAACGTTTATGTTTTAAAAAATTTAGACGTCCCAAATAACTTGAAAGTAGCATTGATTACCAGAGCCATGTCCATTCATCATCATCATCATCATCATCATCATCATCATCATCATCATCATCATCATCATCATCATCATCATCATCATCATCATCATCATCATCATCATCATCATCATCATCATCATCATCATCATCATCATCATCATCATCATCATCATCATCATCATCATCATCATCACCATCATCATCATCATCATCATCATCATCATCATCATCATCATCATCATCATCATCATCATCATCATCATCATCATCATCATCGTCATCGTCATCGTCATCGTCATCGTCATCGACATCGTCATCATCATCGCTATCACCATCCCCATCACCATCACCATCACCATCACCATCACCATCACCATCACCATCATCATCATCATCATCATCATCATCATCATCATCATCATCATCATCATCATCATCATCATCATCATCATCATCATCATCATCATCATCATCATCATCATCATCATCATCATCATCATCATCATCATCATCATCATCATCATCATCTATACACGATATCCCTTCAGCTAAAAGCCTAACAGCATTGTTCTGATTTAATAAATTCTTTGAGAGGGTCATGTTTCAAGTCTTCTTCCCGGATTTTTTTTAGCTCGCCAAGTGCGCCTTTTTGTTCTTTTTTGAAGCGCTCAAGTGTTTGAATTTCTCGAAGAATTAGCGGGGATATCGTTTGAACTATATAAGGCTGAGCAATGAAATTATGTTTTGGCATGTTCTGCTTAAAGCCTGGGGACCTGGAGATCCTTGCAATTCCGTGTTTCACAATCTGATTACACGGATTTATATAGGTACTCATTCAAAAGGCTTTTTGGGCTCAGCTTGTTCAGAATCTTAAGTGCCATCAGAGAACGATCACACTGAATAAGACTCTAAGTGCTAAATATCAAGTAAATATCACATATTAAAACTTAAGTCTTTTGCAGCAGCTATTTTGCAGGAAAAAATGCTCGTGTTTGGATCTTTCGTACACGCCTGTCCAAGTGCCCCGGTACATCCTACCCCGGCAATTTCCCTGGCGAAAAAATTGGAGCAAAATTAGTCCCCGGATAAGCTGTGAATCTCCCCGGTACAAAACGCCTCACAAGTGAAACCTCGGCAGCAAACTGGCGAACCCCGGAGAGAAATTTGAAAAATTATTTTCACATACCGGGTGTCCCAGAAAAAAGGTAACAGATTTTATCACGACTAGCGCTAAGAATTTGGCTCAAATCAGTCAAAAAATAACGCTTAAACTAATCCTCGATAGTTAAATTGAAGATAGATACCTTGTTTGTTGAGCTTGGAGCATTGAGAGTAGAAATTTTAGTCTTGAAAGTCTAGATTTGCCTCTGTCTCCAAACCAGAGCTTTTGGCTTTGGCCTAAGCTGTCAACGCGCTTGTTGTGGAATCTCCTGAATCATCATAGCCAAGTACACACAAGAAGCCTCATGCTTCGGAAAAATTCTTAATAAAAATCCAAATCGAACTTGACAATGAAACTCAAGAATTTTTTCCAAAGGGATATCTCTGTTCATTCTACGAAAGCTGTCAATTGCCGCTGCAACATAAAAGTTACCCTATAGGGAAATGATTCCCTTGAGTGTGGAAAAATCTTTCTTGTTCGAATAAAATGCATTTTTTGATCATTGAAAATATTACGAAACAAGAATTTGTCGCTTATATACCCAAATTATTAAACATCTACGAGAGGGCAAGATCCTTGAAAGCGCTCTCTGGTGCTTAAGTTGTTTCTTCTTTGTACTTCATTTTAATTTTGGCTGAGCAAAGATATTCCTTAGTGACTTTTTCAGTTTTCAGTTTTGCATTTGTACTCAAATGTGCAGGCACAAAGCGAAGGTCCTTCCTCGGACTTTCTACATCGTGCTTTTCCTTGAGATTCCCCACAACATCGCATTTGTAGTTTAGGCCAAAGCCTAAAAGCTCTGGTTTGGAGGTGAAGGCAAATCTGGACTTTCAAGATAAAAATGTCTTCCCTCAATGCTCCAATATCAACAAACAAGGTGTCTATCTTCAAGTAAACTATGGAGGAATAGTTTAAAGGTTATTTCCGATTGATTGGAGTTACATTCTTAGCGCTAGCGCTGATCAAATCTGTTACCTTTTGGGGGGGGGGCACCCGGTAGAAACAGTTCGCCACGAATAGCTATGCTGTTCTCGTTACAAAATTCGAGCTCCCCATAGATAATTTCACCATATCCTTCGGTCACTAGGACCTCGGTGAAAGTCTGACCTCTCACCGGGGCACTTAGACGGGGGTGTTTTCGTATCATCTTGCAAAAATATTGTGATGTATTCACTGAAGAATAACTAACAGAACATTCCCAGAAAGATGCACTTTACTAAAGTTGAACTTAAAAGTAACAACTACGTACCAATATTGTCAGGGTTTCCAATGTTAAAAGCATGGTCTTTGACCATGTGCTCAAATAATGTATTTCTAAAATGAAGACATAAACCAACTTTGTTTACATGCAGAAGAAAGATGATAAGGCGAGGCAGTAATGAAACTGCACACAGTGAGATGGCGCTGGCATTTGTACACCTTCTACAGAGTGAGTTAGAAAAACACAGGCCGTTTGAAAGGCTACAAAATATCTATCAAATTAAAAACATTTTAAATATCTTCTTCAATGTTCATCATATTCAATAGATTTCATATGTTTTCTTCGCTGAAATCAGGCTATCCATTCCGAATCTACAGCGGATTTTCTCACGAAGATCTCTTTGAGCAACTATGAACAACGTCCTAAACACGCTCTATCACGTGTTATGCTCTTGGGAGAATGAAAAAGTCACCTTCACAAGTGTAACAAGAAGATAATTAAAAAGATTTCATACGGGACAACACAGGTTAATACGGGACAACACAGGTTAAGTACATTGTTGTGCGCCATAAAAATAGACGAAGTTTGATAACCTTTACCCGCCATTTTTGAAGACTTTCTGAAGGAAAGAAAGGCCAGTTCAAGCCAGATAAACTGTTTTGTTTAGGTGTGCATATCGGTTGTCAAGCAATACATTGGCGAATATCTTTGCTTGACACTTAGTAAGCCTTTTTCGTTTCTTGGATCTGCCAGTTAAATACCATACTCTATTGTACCACCTTTATCAAATTAACTTGAAAGGCCTTAGTGTGCTAAAAACATCTCTTTTTTGCTTATTTCTCGTTCGTTTTTCATCCGCACTATTAGTATCCAATATATATTTATAAATATATCTACATCGTTAACTTATCTGTGGACAGAAATTGATTCAGTTAAAAAAGATATCATTTTCTGTGTTGAAAATTGTTTTAAGAAGTGAGACAATACAAAAAGTGTTTAGATGAGACATGATACACAGTTGTATACGTTTATGAAATGCAAAAATCAGAACCATCCTAAACCATACTGATATTGTGTATATCCTAAATCTCTATAGTCCACTTATTGGAAAAGCGTCTTGCATCATATAAAGACCTACATGAAGTGGTGCAGATTGGCAAAGCCGTATTTTGAAAAGGAGCTTGGATCAATCGCAATGTTGAGTTATGACTTTGCTTTTTAGCTTTCAACAGAAGTGCAAATAAACAATCAATCTTCGCAATTTCATAATATTTTGCAACGGACTCTTTCACTGAAAATACTTAGACAAACCTGCGTTCTTTGAATTGTAATTTGCAAAATAAGCATCTTCTATTGAATGATTTATCCACCCTTTCTGTCTGTTGTTCATTTAATATTTCTGCCTAAAAAAACAAAGTTGAATTATAGTTAATACTGTGCGTAAGTGTTTACATTATCTTTGCAACATGAGGGACATCTTACTTATGCCAATGAAAGAGCACCACGTTACGATTAAAGTCTGCTCACTATATAAAAGGCAGTTGCTAAAGATAATGAATCATGCTTTCCGAAACTTCTTGCCATTGTGACAACTTGACTGCATATTTTTTGGCTAGATCCTGGTGGCCCATTTCAAACTACTCTACATTGTGTTACATACACACTTGAAGAGGTTGAAAAAATTTTTTTAGAAAGGAATGAAAATTCCAGATGACAAGATTTACAGTTTTGATCTTGAAGAGCTTTGCCTGCCATCTCGTTCTTCCGTTTACCATTAGAAATTAGCTGTTAACACTGTTAAGTGCTGCTCATAGCATTCTTTATGATGCAATTCCACAGATCTTTGAAAAGAATGTTGGAGTGGAGTTATTGGAGCATGTATTTGAAACCAAGTTAAATTGCAAGTATTAAAAAGAAACTACAAGAACTGTTTGCAATATTCACGATCGCCTTACACAATGGTCTCATTGAAACTCAAATGTAACATTGATAGCCTCAATTAAGGGGCAATTGCAATTTTAAGACACAGTTAATTAATGTAAATTCATTCTGTAATCCTTTGGATTACAAGACTTATGATTTCTTTATTGCCGACAGATCAGCCCTGGCATTTTGAAGTACACATAGTTTGCTATTTCAGCAGCAATGGTTTTGATCCTTTTTTTGTAATTAGCCCACTATCTGCTTCTATCAACATCTTCAATAATAGTCAAAAAACTTGATACAATGAGGCAACATAAAAGTCCCTTAGTTCAATATTGTGTGACATAACAGATTTGCACTATTTATTGAATGAAAACTGGGTCTTGAGAGTACATGATTCACAAAAGCTGGCCACACCAATTCTTTAAAGGTTGATCTGGTAACAGTTTGTATCAAAGTTAAAAAGTCACAGGGTACAAAAATGCTGTCTCGTCTGAGCATCCTGACATCGTTATCCTTTATAGTGTTAGTCTTTGAATGTCAACAGTTACAGAAACAAATACTGATCATGTGCTGTGCCAATTGTTACAGGAATGACAACAGTTAATATCCAGATTGGGATCCAATGCTAAGTTAATCTTTACAAGTCTAGCATAATATTGGTCCAAAGCAGCACAAGTCTTTACAGGGCTGTCACAATCAACAACTCAAAATAATAATGATATCAATGCCCTTAGAGCTCCATCAAATATCTCTTTTTAAAAATGCAAAAAACTGAAACCAATTTTTTTTCAAAGGTAAAAAAGTTTTGTCTGTGAATCAAAATGATCCAATGCAATCCTAATCAACAAACTTTAGTCTGCAAGGTAAGTATGAAGCAGGCTTTTCAAGAGACAAATTTTAAGTGACTTCTATTCCCTTGATTCACTTACAAGTTGGTCTTCTTTGAGCCTCTCTCTAAGGGCTCTGTCTTCAGGTAGGAAGTCAGTCAGCAAAACAAAGTCCTCAGGATCCCCTGTGCAAAAAATTGTGTGTACTTGATTACTAATTTGTGAATGAAGCAGGATATCCTGATAACTACCAAACAGCATTTTGTTTGCAGGAGAAAATAGCTATTAATACTAATAAAACTAGCCATAACACAATTTATGAAGTGGTAAGTGCTCCCCATTCATGCATTTTCAGAAAGAACACAGCAAGTTTCTTTCAAATAGGAATCCAAAACTAATTTAATTGAAAGATGTGGATGTATAGCAACTTGCTTTAGAAGGCACTGAAAACTTCTTCCAAAGCAAGGGCAACTTTGATCTTCATATTAGGGCTTTGTCACTCTAGATCTGCCACATGAAGATTAGTCAAAACATGAATCTTAGATGCTTCAAATGAGAAGAATTTTAGAGTGTGACCTTAGTGATTGATACGATTGAGCAAAATGAAACTGTAACTATTTGTAGCATCGCATCACATTGACTTTTATCATTTTAAACTTAATTTTCAGAGTCAAGACATTTTTGCGTACAGTAAGGTAATAAACACCAGTACTTAAATAATTCAAAATTGCCACATGTCTTGCGGGGCTATTTTGTTAAATGTTAACTTCTATCTAGCATGTATCTCAACAATAACAATAAATCTGAGTTCCCTTACCAATATCAGTATCTCTTGAATTGGTTCTGATCACAGCACATATATCTGTAATGTTTGTCTCTGCAAACCTCTTCTTCCAATAATGAATGTAGCTATGAACAAACAAAAGATTTCAGACATACATACAGTATATACTATATATACTTATTCAGTTTTCATTGAAAAATAAACCAACACATAGAGGCCCAGGTTTGCCTGGGAAATTTTACCTTCTGTAAAAAGAAATGACACTCCAAATTCAAATAAAAAAAGAAATGTTACCCTTGCTTAACAAGAGAGTGCTAGAAATCTACAGTACAAAATATGGTCAATTCAATGTTGAAGTACATAAATGGAGATCTAGTGATATCTTCTATAATAGAGCAAAACAAAGGCAACAGGTTGTCTATTGTTTGAGCATCTATGGACAACATTTCCTCCAATCATATGCAAATTACATTTGTTACCCCTTTATTTGCACCAAACCTCTTCATGAATATCTTGATGTGATAAAATACTTGTGGAAAAAACAATGATCTCACCAGGGAAAATTTGTAATATGCTGGACTTCTGCAATAACCAGCTTGTGTTCTTTGAGCAGATGGGCCAAAATTGGGTTTTTAGCTCCATTTTCTGTTGATACAAATGTCTTTGTGCATAAGAGACACTCTATTGTTGATGTCAAAGAACTTCTTTTCTTGAGATACTTTGTGTTGATTTGGTATACTTCTGCTGTGCTCTGCATTTTGTATGGTGGCTCTATTGGAAAAGGTAAGAAATATGATTAATTGCTAATGATAAATCGGTAATAAATATCTAGTTATTGTGCATGTGTAGAAAGCCAAATAACTAGTCTTTAGTGCTCTTTTAAAAGTTTTCATTTATTTTCTGTTATCACAGAGTTACAGTATAGATACTATCCAATCTGAGAAAATTGGACAAAATCTTTGAAATTGTTCCATCCAGCTTTCTAGTGGCTAAGAATATGGATAAATGTTTTTCAGCTAGAAAAATGGCTGTAGAGTGTTTGATCAGCAATACCAGGATGTATAGACTGTTTATTGAAAAGCGAGATGAAATATTTTCATCAAGTCTACTTTTACCGCAGCAATGATTTTCTTTAGACAACTGATCAGATTTGATGTCTTCTTCAGAGAGCAAAATTTGACTTTAATCAAGAATATCCCCAAAAGTACAAGGGGAAACATGAAACCAATGTATTTTCTAAAACAGCAGCTTATGATAAGTTTATTTTTCAAGGTCTCATTTTGTTTTGCCTCAGCAAAGTCAAATAAACTGGAGGGGGTGGGCATTTTTAGCGAATTGTGGGTGTACCAAAAGAGACATCTAGACCAGACCCATTTTTTTCAGAATACTGCAAGTATTTTAATTACAGAGTATCCCCTAGGTAATATTGTGGTAATGTCATGAGCATAGGAGCCTTCTACATAGCTTTTGTTTATACTGAAATGTACCAGATGGTAGATTTGGGCTAGAATTCCCAAAACTGGAATATGGGTCCATGTCCCTAAAATGTGGAGCAATATTCAACTTTCCAACAAATGTACATTTAAAAGATCCATTGATCACCATTGCTGATTTCCTTGAGACCAAGGAGTGTAGCAGGTGTTCTAGGCTCAGAGTCTAAAATTAGAATGCTAGGCCCCAACCCCCTTGAATTTAAAAGTTTAAAATTTTTTTAGAACCATTTGATTTCTATTTCTCATACATCAAAAATGATTTGCCAACTGCTCCCTGTAACTTTTCTTTCCTTGGAGAGATCCACTAATGTCTGCAAAATCATTACTTTTGGCCAACTATGGGTATGTTTTGAAACTTATTTTTGATTGATTTGCGCTATATTCTTATTGCTAGCATCCACCAAATCTACTTTTTTGAGACACCTCCTAGTTTCATAAGTTATAAAGGGTTTCTTAATTTTTTGGTGACCTAAGAGTTGAGTTTCTAAGAAGCATATGTAGCTTCCTATAAAAAACATAAGATCATTTTTGATGATTACAAAGTCCATCCTAGGCTAAGCAGAGTGTATGAAAATTAATTTATACATATCACCAAGTTTGGTCATGTTTCTATTTGTTCATATCCCTAAGTCATGGTTCATGTGACAAGTCCAAAATTACATTAGGATTAGGAACTTTATTCATTGGTGTTAATCGGATATTCTTTTTGCCAATGGTGTCAATAATGTGCGAGTTTTTTGGGAATTGAAATGCTCCTTGATGCCAGACTGCACTCGCTGTCTTTTGTGCGGGGAAGTGCGCGGGTGAAAACAATGGCTCAACAATAGACTCTATTGTTTTAGCGAAAGTGGCGCGGGGAAGATCTTCCGGAGAAATAGCAAAAAATGCAGACTGGCCTTGATGCAGATGATGGAAACTTCTAACTGTATGTCTGTTTAACTCCATTGTGAACCCAAGCCAAACAAGAGACATCAAATAGGCCTATCATGCAAATTTCATTACCTGGCACGTGACATGATTCTTCGCAATTGTTTTAAATCAAAATTTCAAAAAAATCAAAAAAATAAAAGATGCCCTATGCTGAATTCTATTGTCGTGAATAAGCCTACTTTGCAAAGAAGCTAGGCCCAAACCAAGATAGGCCTATCTATTCTACTTTCTACGGCTCAGTTGAGTTTATGTTCTTTGGAATTGATGATCATTCGCAGTGTATTTTTGAAAGTTACACAATATTGAAGACACCAAGCCATATCAAATCATACTCACAAAGATGTCTCAAATGCAAGCTAAACTTCTGTTCCTCTCACTTTATTTTGCAGACAGCTCATTTGCCTCACATGTGAACAACTTTTCATCTTTCCATGTTTGCCGCTGCCTGGCCAGGATTGCGCCTTCACATTTCTCTAGAGCCTCGTTCATTAATCATAGCGTCACTTTCAAAGAAACGAAAACGAGGTGGGATCTAAACATCCGGGACATTGATTCTGATCAAAATTCATTTTCTCCCAATTTGTATGGCACGCTTCGATTCTGCGCACATTTGTAAAGCCGCCATATTGAAGAAAGAGTGAAGGAAAATTCGCCTTCGTGATCGACTTTGCTCAATAACAAGGCTGTGTGGTGGAATAGCAAAGTGAAAGCTTTTCAAGAATATTAGACGGAGATAAAGACATTTGCACGAGCTTCATGAGTTGCATTTGTTATGTCATCGCCTGAACCAGACTACTTTTACAGCTCTGGAAGGAGCTCATACAGACAACCAGACGACGCGCTAAGGACCAAGAAAACAAGGTACGAAAGCTCAAAAGATATGACATACGGTGTAGATCCATACCCTCACGGCGGTTACAAACCTTACGGGCAGAAGACTGATGTAAGAGACCAGCTTATCGTGTCGAACCTACCGATCCACGCAAGTGATCAGATCGTCAAAGACGGCTTATTCCATGAGTTCAAAAAGTTTGGTCATGTTTCTATTTACCTGCGCGGTCGTGGCGAAGGAAGGACAGCAGCTATTTCATATCGAAATCCAGATGATACTTTGAAAGTGAAGCAATACCATGAACGAAGAGGGAAGTTTATTGTCTTTGACCGGCCAGTACACATTGATTATGAAAACGACTTCGAGCATGGCTCAGACAGAGGTTTTAGCCCAGATACGTTCAACTCAGTTTCTCCCAGAAGGAGCATGACAAAACCTTCCAGATCTTACCAACCAAAAGAAGATTTCATTCGTGAACAACATTTTGATGATGGAAAATTTAGAGGACGTGATCGCAGCGATTTCAGAGACAACCAGAGAAGATTCCAGTATGAAGATTTTCGTGAAAGTGGAAATGTTCCAGTTGAGGATGATCCCAAAGCCAGTCGCACTTTGTTTGTTGGCAACTTGGAAAAGTCTGTTAATGCAAATGAATTGAGGAGAATATTTGAAGAGTTTGGGCATGTTGAAGATGTTGAAATTAAAAGACCAGCTCAGCCACATGGAACTACATATGCTTTTGTAAAGTTCCTAGATATTGATATTGCAGCTAGGGCAAAAGCCTTTGTTGATGGGAAATATATTGGTCGCAATGCTTGTAAAATTGGTTATGGAAGAAGCATGCCAACCACACGTCTTTGGGTTGGGGGTTTAGGTCCATGGACGAATAATGATGAATTAACAAGAGAGTTTGACAGATTTGGTGCAATCAAATTCATTGATTTTCAGAAAGGGAATAATTATGCCTATGTTTTGTATGACAGTCTTGATGCTGCACGTGTTGCTGCAAGAGAAATGCATGGGTATCCACTTGGTGGTCCAGGAAGAAGACTAAAAATTGATTTTGCAAGTGCTGACAAAGGAAGAACCAGCAATCAGTATGAGCAATTTCCAGATTTTGAAAGACGTGATGTTCCCTTTGAAAGAAATAGCATGGGGCGAGGAAGAGGGAGGAATAATTGGGAGCAAAGGGGTGTGCGAAAGTTTTCGGGTGACAGAGAGTTTCAGCAGAGAGATAATAGAAAGTGGTTTGACCATAAGAATGGACCTTTTCGTGACAAAATGGGTAGAGGTAGTCATTACAATGATAGAGAAATTCATGTTGAACGGGAATTGAGGCTTTCTGAGGGTGATAAACCATCTAGACGCAGAGGGCGCAGTCGCAGTCCATTAGATGATGCACCAACACGTACTTCAAAGCGCAATGAAAGTTACAGAAGCCATTCTAGACCTAGCCCTGTAAGTCAGAGAGGACGCAGTTTTTCACCAGATCGTAAGAGAGACCGAAATGAAAGAACATCCCCATCCCCACAAAGAACCAAGCAAAACCATACAAGATCAACTGAGAAAGAGGCTTCTGCTTCGAAAAAGGTTTCAAATGACACAGATTCAGTTGAAAAGAATACTCCTTCTGCCAAATCGGAGTCAGATGTCATCAAAGAGGAGAAAACTTCAAAACAAGAAAATGGATCAGACAGCAGTAGTAAAGCTGAAAGCATTGTTGATGTTGCCAAAAGATTTGCTGTAGCATGGAGAGGTGCTTTTGCTCTAAAGACCAGTGCATTTCCATTACGTATGCATCTTATTGGTGGAAATCCAGAATTGGCTGACTCCTTACTTCGCGCTGTTGGACAAGGAAAAGTCTTGAGCATCAGCCAGCGGTTACGGTTAGATCAACCTAAACTGGAAGAGGTTTCACGTCGTGTTAGTACAGCTGGCGCAAGCGGGCATTGCATTCTTCTTGCTCTACCTATTTCTCAAAGTGGGTGGGAAGATCTTGATCTTGATGAAAATTTTCAACAAAGGCATTTACGAAGTCTTGTCGTATACTTGAAACAGAAGCAAGCAGCCGGTGTCATTCCATTACCCAATAATGAAACCACTCCTAGTGGCAAAGATGAAGGAGGTATTCTTCATGCCTTTCCCCCATGTGATTATTCTCATCAGCAGCTCCTGAAAGTTGCCCCAAATCTAGGGCCAGAGCCATCAAAAGAGGATCATCTTGTGATCATTCTAGTCCGTGGAAGTGGTTGATTATTATTGGTTGTGCAAGAGACTGAAGTTGTTCATATTTGCATCCTGAGATATGTTGTTTTTATTTGGTGATGGGTACCTATTTACCTAAAGACTCAGTATTTGATTTGCTGCCATCACAGTCTGCTTGTCAAACACAAAGGCAATCATTTTATCAAGAAGGGACTTATTATCATACAAAGACATTCTAAAAGTCAGTAAACATGGACCAGAATCATTTGAATCTGAGAAAAACATTACAAACAGTTTTGTGATATGTGATTTATTGCAGTTAGGTTATGATATTGCTTACTTATTGGAGAAAACGAAAGTCACGTTCCTATTGTCTTATCTTTGAAGGTGCAAGATACAGTGCTCATGTCATCACATAGATTCCCTTCCGTATGTTGTGGTTCCAAAGCTATTCGGAAGTCAATGCCATCATTACCTGCTCTGTGATTTCACTGAGTGCTTCCATAAGGTTGAGTCGTTTATGTTTCAAAGCAGTTGTGGAGTAACCTATCAGCTACGTTCAGTCTCATAAGCTCATTCCTTTGAGATATTTCTTTGAGCTCAATTATTTTCTGGATGTATATCATTTCAAAGGCATACCAGGATGCACTTTCTACCAGAAAGTTTTTCAACAGCATGTCCACATTTTTAAGAGGAGTTCTTAGTGCTTTAGAAAAGAAAGATGGGTATAGTTTGTGAGCAATTTGCAGAGCATATTTTGGAGTTTCACATTGAATAAGCAAACCGGTTCATCCAATCAATGCAGAAGGCAGGTGTTGGGATATAACCAAACAAGAGTGAAATTATATTTGCATTTTAAAGCAGCATACTCAAAAGCCTATCAAATACAGCTGTGCCTATGTTATGATGCTAATTTTTAAGAAGCTAATTTGGCCAGTGTTAACCATTTTAATTTTCAGATTTAAGCCATTTGAAACCTTCATTTCACTGTTAGTTGGAAGATGTGGCCTTTTCACATGAAGAATCTGACAGTCAAATTCCAGGTGGCTCCCTTATTACGCCTCTGTTCTACAATATAGCAAGTGTTGAAGATAAGAAGACACATCATCACAATACTGACCAAAACAAGTGGAATTTGCTTCCCAATTGAAACATGGATTTGGCACTGTCTTTAAAATTTTGATTGCAGTTTTGGAAGTAGATGCCTGGCAGTGGTGATGAAAGGAGCCTTCTTCATTAGCTATGGTTTCCACAACTGGTAAGAAACTGTTCTTTACTTTTTGTATTACTAAATGTGTTGGTGTCCCTAAAAACGTTTGTTGTCAGACGTGTTCCCTTGACAATTTTTATTCATAGCAAAAGGTTTAGACCTAGAGCTTTGAGACTGTATGGGCTAATCAGTAAATGGTTTGTGATTTATGAATGAAGGAAATCAAAATTATGACAGATTACTGGATGCCACAAAAGCTTAGAATTTAATATTCTCTAGTTGTGTCAAAATCAGAAAAGTTAAGTGAAAGAACATGTGCCGGGTTGTTTAATTTTCATAAGTAAAGCAGGTAATCATAGATGAGATCTTATGGTAGCCAATCATAATATATGGGGTTTCTGCAAATGGTGACGAAACCGTGCTGCAGACCAGACATGCGTGCATCAGACAATTTGCATCTCAAAAGTTATCTATTTTTGTGAACAAACGATTTACTTTCTACAGGATTCCTGGTAAATATTCATGAGGTCCGTCCATCATGCATTGTCTGGTCAGTTACACTCTCAAATGCAATCACTGGAAGGAAAATGCCAAAATTCAATTTATTAGTTATATACTCTGGGTTTTCAACAGTCAGTGATTTTCACTGAATCTGCAAAAACTTGTCAGATCTGCTAGGAATAAGCTGGAGGCATCTCATACATAAGTGCGATAATTGGAAAACTGGATTTATGGCTCCTTCACAGTAGCCATGCAAATGATACACATCCAAATATTTCAGTTTGAGTCACTTGGTCTATAGTGCATAAAAGGGTCATTTTGTCAACATTTTGCTATCAAAATACGTTCCCAGTAGAGGAACAAACTGATAAATGATCCCAGAATTGCTTGATTAACCGTAAATCCTCAAATAAGGGCCCCTCTTGACTAGGTGCCCACCTTTGAAGGTCAAAAATTAAAAAAGCAAGCGCAAGGCAAGGGTGCTTTAAGGTAGTTGGATCTGGCTAATTTTTACTGTTGTCAGGAGTGGTAAACAAGAGAAAAATAGTGTGTCATGCAATTTCATGGCCAGGGAGGGTATGTGGGGGCAATTGCCTCTCACTTTCAAAAATATGGCTAAAACTGTAGTTGAAAAGTGCAATAAAATGTCTGGGTATACCTTCATATACAAGCAGTCTGAACATTTTTGACTTTTGCCACCCCACTATTTTTGGTGTGGGCCCACTGTCATGCACCAGAAGCACTGTAGGAAAACTGTATGAAAACACAGGGGAGTAGGGTGTGCCAACGGCATTTCAAATTTTTGTGAAAATCATACCCTTGGCTAGAATAATTTTTGCACCATTAGTGCCAAATTTGTGTTCTCTGGACAAATATCATCACACACTGAAGGCTTTCTCGTCCAGAATCTGCCACAATTCGGTGTCTTCTGGCATCAGTTACAAAATTGAGACCTTCCCTATGCCGAAATGCCAAGAGGTAGGGATGGGGCAAGTGGGTGAGCTTAGGGGCAGGAGCCCCCCCCCAAAAAATTCACAGAGCCCCCCGTCTGCACTTGAATATTTGAAGATTGCGATGCACTGTCAGCACTCTCGCAACTTTCTTGTTTCGAAAATGTAGAATTCGTGAAAGTTTATTCCCGCAAAATTTCCAATTTTCGCAGATTCAGGAAAGTTAATTCCAAAAATTTGGCATTTTTTTGTAACTCGCGAGGCGCGAAAGTTTCTTCCCCTGAAGCATGGTATTTTGAACATATTAAATGGCGGTATAAAATCAGATCTCAAATTTTGATGCAAGCGTACAAGCAGAAGCGTAACAGAGTTACCAAATTGAATTTGGACAGCGTGAGTTTTTCACAAAGAAGATTCCGTCTTATGGCGGTGATGTTAAAGGTTCCTGGAAGGTAATGAACCAGGTTCTGAACAAAAAATCCAAGACTATTCATGTTTCTAAATGTTGATGGTAAAGCAGTACTTGACAATGCAGCCATCTTCGCTGAATCCATGAATGATTTTTTCACGGGGGGGGGGGGGTTCTCGGCTAAATTTCGGGTAGGGGGGTGCCGCCCACAGTTTGAAAATGTAACCGTTGGCTAGACCAATTTTTGTGAAAATGATACCCTTGGCTAGACTAATTTTTCCTTCAGAAACGCTCTGAATTGGCATTTTCTAGGCAAAACTTGCCAAATTTTCGCATTTTCTAGACCAAAATTTTTAAGAAGTTGGGTTTTTTTTACAAAAATTACCGAATTTTGACATCTCTTTGACCAAAATTCCCAAGAAGCATACCCTTGCCTAGACCTAACTCGACTAAAATTGCCAAAAAGTACACCCTTGGATAGACTAGAAGTCCGAAAAAGTATACCCTCGCGGGCGGCACATCCCCAGGTACCTTTACTATGGAAGAACCCCCCCCCCCCCCCGTGGATTTTTTCTGCAATATTGGTAAAACCCTGGTAAAAAACTCAGTGAAAAAATACCGGCTACACTAAACCGCTTTTGGCAAATGAATATTCTTGTCAATAAAGAAAATTCAAAGTTCCATTTTACACCCGTGGATACACGTCAGGTTGAAAACGTCTTTAGAAAGTTTAAATCCTCAATGGGATCTGGGCCCGATGGTATTGCTAGAGACTCGGCTAAGATTGGAAGTCCGCTTTCAAGAAAAAGTTATAACTTTTTCTTGAAAGCAGACTTCCAATCTTAGCCGAGTTTCTTTGCGACATTTTTAATCTCTCTTTAGCTACCGGTTTTTTCCCAGATTGTTGGAAAGTTGCAAGAGTTGTCCCCTTATTTAAAAGTGATCAACAAAATGATCCAAGGCCGTACATAGCGGGGGGGTAAGGGGGCAGTTGCCCCCCTAAAAATTTTTCAAAGTTAAGGCTTTTTATTGTACAATGTATATCACATTCGACTTCTGAAGTCATGGAGATATTCAAACTTGCAAAGAACTTATATATGCTGAACAGTATCATTTAATCAGATAAGTTGGTTTATAATCAGCGGTATGAGTATTTGGAAGAAAATAAACATCTTTTTTTCGCATCAATCCGGTTTTAGGAAATTACACTCTGTGGTTACGGCCCTCTTAAGTAATACAAATGATTGGTACATCAACGTAGATAATGGAAAATACACTGCCATGGTCTTCATCGACCTTAAGAAAACGTTTGACACGGTCAATCATCAGATTCTTCTTGCGAAACTGAAGAAATACGGCATTGATGGCCTCGAATATTTATGGTTCCAATCCTATCAAGACAACAGACGTCAGTTCTGTAGGGTAAATGGAGCATGCTCTGATTTGAAAGATATTGATTGTGGTGATCCACAGGGATCTTTCTTAGGACAACTTCTTTTTTTAGTCCACATTAACGATCTTCCACTGGCACTCCATAAATGTTTTCTGACAATGTATGCTGGTACAAGCATTTCTTGTGCTTCTAAAAATATCGGAGAGGTCTATCGGAGAACTTAATACCGTTATGAATAGGGATCTCGATTGTCTAAAATGGCTGTTGGGTAACAAACTGTCATTTAATGTTGTAAAGACTCAGGGTTTGGTTATTGGATCACAACCAAAACTTGAAGAAAATTGCCGATAAATAAGTAGAGACGCCATCCTTTTCTATAGGAGATTCTCTTATTGATCTCAGGAGTTCAACTTGATAGTAACCTTGATTGGAATCAGCAGATGTAAGTTTTATGCAGCAAGGTATCTCGTGCTATTGGCTTTTTGAAGCGTGCAAAGAAATTCGTACCGAAAGAAACTCTAATACAAATGTAGAGGCATTGTCGAGCCACATTTTCGTTACTGTTGTTCAGTGTGGGGAAGTTGTAGTGAAACAAGATTGAGGGGCAAAAGTTGCAAAATCGGGCTGCAAGGATTGTCTCCAATTTCATTTAATTTTTTTTCATTTTAAATTTATTTATACAGGGTAACAATTCAGATTTGAAACCTGCTTTACAATTGGCCCTGTGAAAAAAAAACACTACGAAGTAGTAAGTTTTCAGACCTACTACTAAAAACCTATTTTTACTTTTAAACCTATTACAATCTATCAATGCAATGCCAACTATGGAACGAAATAAAAAAGGGGAAAAAGAAAGCG
Organism: Aurelia sp. 3 sensu Dawson et al. (2005); assembly: GCA_964020215.1. Classification (NCBI taxonomy): domain Eukaryota; kingdom Metazoa; phylum Cnidaria; class Scyphozoa; order Semaeostomeae; family Ulmaridae; genus Aurelia; species Aurelia sp. 3 sensu Dawson et al. (2005). Next base: position 11,308,811 of record OZ026583.1, on the reverse strand, counting down.
GAATTATCCAGCATTAGAGGCCCAAGTAATTTTTTAATCTCGATTTGAAACACTGAATAGAGGATGCCAACTTTGTTTGGCTGCACAATAAGCGAAAGATTTCTGTCTGTTTGAAGTTCTCATTCGAGGTATATGAACGTCAGTTTCAGAGTTCCGAAGAAATCGTGTATGAGAATCTGACAGTTAAGAAAAACAACCACTAAGGTAAGCAGGGGCTAGCTGATTCAGATATTTGTATGTCATTGTTGATGTTTCTCTGTGGATAAGTTGTTCGATTGTCGGTCATCCTAAGTCTTGAATCAAAGGTGCAGCCGATGTATCAAAATCACTATCCGTTACTATTCTGGCTGCTCTGTTTTGCAATTTTTGTAATCTATTCAACCTAGTGGTCCCACAGGAGCCCCATACCGAGCAACAATAGTTGAAATGAGGCTCTACTATACCTTTATACATGCTATTAAGCGTGCCAAGGGGGACATATCGTTTAGCGTATTTCAACAGACCAAGAGCCTGCGAAACTTTTTCCTAAATGTTCTTGATTTGGCTCTCCCATTTTAAGTTATTCACGGCATTCAAATCCTCAATATTATCAGAGGAGTAACATATGGTACTATCATCCGCATACATAGTAGCGTGCGCTTTTTTCAAAGCAAAGGTTAGATCGTTGACATATAGTAAGAAAAGGAGAGGTCCAAGACACGAGCCTTGTGGAACTCCAATGTTTTTCAGAGGAGACGCCATTGACATTGCAGAACTGCTTGCGGTTATTCAAATAAGAACAGAACCAATTATGCTCGATGCCATTGATGCCATAATGATGCATTTTAGCCAGGGTATGTCATGATCCACAGTGTCCAATAGCAGTTATGATACATCTGCAACCCTTTTGATTAAGAAACTTAAATGGCTTACTGTCACCGACATGATTAAAAATGAAACAGCTACGGTGACGTATAAAGCAATAACTGGTCTTACACCTAGCTACCTTTCTAATTTGTTCATAAAAAGTACCGACCGAAATATTGATATCAACTTGCGAAATGGAGCAAACGATCTTTACATCCCCAGAGTGACAGCTAGCAAAGGACAAGAAGCGATATCTTTTCGTTGCGCTAAAACTTGCAATAAACTTTCGTCGGATATAAAAGAAGCAAATTCGCTTAATTCGTTTAAATGCAAACTAAAACACCACTGCAGCCTACTGTTTGAATGTAATGTTTCGTTCCATTCACCAGTTTCGATTTTACTCCTTTTTATTTTCTATCATATGTACTTTAGATTTACTTTGAGATAAACTAACTGAAGACCTCAAAATCGCCAGGTCCAGATAAAATACGTATTAAAATACCAAAAGACGCTGTGGAGATTGTAAGCGGGCCTCTGACAACAATCTTCAATAGATCCCCGTGTAGATGCCTCGACACTGGCATTTTTCCAGATCTTTGGAAACTGGCAAGAGTGGCACCAATCTTTAAGGCAGGTAAAAAATCAGAGTTAACAAATTACAGACCAATCTCTGTCGTTTCGATATACTGTCAAGATTGCTGGAAAAGATGGCCCATGATAAACTCTTTTCCCATATGAAAGATTGCGGTCTTCTTTCAGACAACCAATTCGCCTTCCGTAAATTACATAACACGCAAACATCGATACTGAACATAACAGAGACTTGGTTCAGGAACATCAACGAGCAACAAACGAATTTAAGCGTATTGTTAGATCTAAAAAAAGCCTTTGATACCGTCGACCATGATGTTCTGTTGTCGAAGTTATCAGCCTATGGAGTCACTGATCTTGCACACGGTTGGTTCACTTCATACCTTGCCGGGAGAGAGCAGTATTTTTATGTAGAAGGTAAATTGTCAAACAAGCGTTTAGTACAGTGTGGAATACCGCAGGGGTCTTGTTTGGGTCCCTTACTTTTCATCATTTATATGAATGATTTTGAAAAATGTTTGAAAAATCTAAACCAAATATGTACGCGGATGACACGAGCATTTATTATGCCTCCATGGAGATCAACGAGCTCTTTAATGAGATAAAGGGAGAACTTGATCTTGTTTCATCCTGGATGAGGCAGAACAAACTTAGCCTAAATGCTTATAAAAGCTTCCCAAAATGAATTGGGAAGAACAACTCAAAACCGTAAAGCGAAAAATAAAAAACGGTTTAGGGGCGATGTTTAAACTCAAAAACATCCTCTCCCAGAAACAATTGGCAACTGCTTATCGAGCACTAATTGAAAGCCATCTGAGATATCGCAGAGTCATTTGGGGATGTCTGTCAAATACAAAACTGGAATCCCTACAGAGGTTGCAAAATAGGGCACGCAGACTAATTGAATGCGCAAGTCACAAAGATGGCTGGGTATGTGATTGGCTCGATGTACGCAATCTAGTAAAATATGACAGGCTAATTACTACATACAAAATAAACAATGGACTCTGCCCAGAGAACCTCAAAAATAAATTCACTCCTAGGTCGAATATTTCGAGATATAACACAAGAAAAATTGATGATTTCGAAATTCCTCGGCTTCGTCTTGAATACTGCAAAAAGTCTTTTGGATACCAGGGAGCAAGTGCCTGGAACGAGATCCCAAATCAAATACGAGACTCTGCCTCATTGAGCTCCTTTAAAGTAAGATTGAGGGAGTTCTTGAGGTAAAGCGACACAAACACAACCCCTTGGAAGAGCAGCTTTATTTTTTTCTTGGTATTATTAATATTTATATTTACTTTGTTATGCTGATAGGGTATTGTGTCTAAATAAGAATAAAATGAAAAAATGAAAATGAACTTTTTAGATATTAGCACTTGTATTGGGTTATTTTAGGTTTTAGCTCTTAAGTTTTAGCAAGGTTATATTAATTTTGTAAGTTTTAAATACGGCCCCTCGTAAAGCAGTCTTAGACTGATGGGGCTATCGTGTATAAAAAATTTAAAATGAAATGAAATGATCTCCTGGTGCAAGAATGTCGCAGCGGGCAATTTTCTGTGCTTTTCCGCGGCGGAAAGCAAAACATGCTCTCTATCTGCATTGTTCTTGTGTTCCTTCCGAAAATAAACGATTTATATTGGTTACTTTTCCAGCAGAGAAATGTTGAGCCACGAAAAGTATAATGTATTCCTACCTTTTGCGGCTCAACATTTCCCGTGGCGAAAATTTCGATTTGCCAGTCAGATTGGCACAAATTTTTCGGCGTCGATATTTTCGGCCTAGTGGAGATCCGGCATAAGGCCAATCTACAGTCAGCGGAATTTTCCGAGTGGGCAGAATCCTAGACAATAACAGCTTGCTTGGCCGTGCCGTAATTATCTATTCAATTTCAGAGCGACATTTTCTCTTGTTAACAATATAATTTCCGCCCGCTCGGAAAATTCCACTGACTGGAAATCAGCCTTTAGACTTACGACGATGGGTCTCTTGTTTCCCTGTGCTCTTTGACTTGATGATGGCGCTTAGACTGATTGCATGTTCGTAGTTATCGCTATTGATAGACTGATGGACGCTCAAACTGCGACTTATGGACTTTGATACTAAAATTTGAGATGAAGTTTTCCCCGATCGATTTCATAACTAGATTTGGAAACCATAGCAAGCACCAGGAGCACCAGGAGCACCAGGAGTACCAGGAGTACGAGCACCAGGCAATGGTGGATGGGCCTAAGTTGCCGGCTCGAACCTCCAATGTTAAATCAGCTCAGAATTCAAGTTTACAGTGCAGTGATATTAGCCATGAACAAAAGCCACAAGTATCCATACGAATGTTTCCTCAATCCAAGAATCAACAAACCTTTCATTGTGAATCAGGAGTTCCTCAGTTTTAAGGCCAATTAGCTTCCATGAACTTCACCGCAGCTTTGAGAATTTCCAACTGTCGAGGGTCATTTGCTTCGCTTCCGAGACTACACTGCAGCCTCGTTCCAAAGGGCACACGTAAACGTGTGCATCTCCGTCTCAAAAATTTATATCAAAGTCCATAAGGCCCAGATTGAGCAAAAAAGGAAATGTTGTTGTTGTTGTTGTTGTTGTTGTTGTCGTTGTTGCTATTTTGCGATATCTGGGACTATGTCGTGAGGCTAGATGGCGCTTACTCTGAGAAGCGAAAAACCTGGCCCTATTTAGGCCCAAACTCTGCCATTCCTCGAGTACCAATCAGATTGCGAGAGCTGTGCATTATTATTATTACAGTGTAAATGTGATAGAATTTTCGATTCGATTGAAGAATTGAAAACACTCCCACGGGATTGAAATTCGAAGCCACGATTTCTTCATAATTCCATTGATGATTGCACAAAATAGGGCCAGGTTTTTCACTGTTTCATCATGAATCCCTGTTGAGCAAGGTTTACCGCAGGGATACAAGCGACGCATCGTCGTAAGTGTAGATCCGGCAAATGTGAAGATTTTCACATGTTGAACTGAGAAATATACAGTATGATCAAGTATGTATCTTGTAAAAAACCTGTGGGGCAGAAGGAATAATTTTCATAAGTTGAAGGCTACAAGCTAACAACTCCCCCTAACATAGTCACATGCCCCTAATAAGGACTTTAGAAATCTACCCCAAGACCCTTAAATTTAGACATCAAGACCTATGACCTGATTTTGCCTGCAAATCGTCAACAACAACAGCAGTTGAAAGAGAAAACGTTACCTTTGCATCAATTTATGTATTCCAATAAAATGTTACAAAACATATAATATCGTGAGATGCACTAGTTACGAAATTACTCTACAATACTACCAGCAAGATAGCCCCCCCCCCCCCCCGCGTAACTAAGATTAAACGAAAACTGAAATTCAGTTACTACTTTGCTAGTGCAGCTTTGTCCAACTACAAAGTTGTTGTTACCGTTCAAGAGCGTTGTCACTGCTCCAGATCACAATTTGTCTATAGATACAAAGAGCAAAGTTGTACCGATTTGCAGGAACAGTCTAAATGGGAGTATGATCCAATACACTTTTATTACGGATCTGCAGGTGTACAAGTACAGTAGGATCTCGCAACTCACCAAATTAGTAACTGGATCAAAAATTTACGGTTGATTCAATAATCTCTGCTAAACTTTATCCTGGAACATTATGTTCATGTTGCGTGCATCAGTGCCTCAACGCAATTTTTTTTAATTGAACAGTAACTCCGACATATAGAGTACAGTTTCTCACTGATACTCCCCGGGAGGATTCTCTCCCCTCAAGCTCCCTACTGTCTCCAGTCCACTGAAGATGGGATAACTAGAAGCATTCTACCCATTCCATTCAAATATTTCCAGAATATTACTATCATACTTAAAAAATCAAAAAGTCTCAGTATTTTCAATATTTCCTTGTTATTCTTTAAATTTTTGACCATTGGTTACTTGAGGTGCAGCATCAAAGTAATGATTTCGAATGGTTTGAAGTCGAGGATACATCCTGTCTGCTCACTCCAAGGGATATTGCTTTCTCTTCCGATCGGTTCTTCAAGCATGTTGCATCTGAAAAATTATGTTTGATATAATAAATAGAGCCATTCAAATTCTGAGATATAGCCAGTGACTGGTAACAGCTGTCGCTAATCAATGCCGGAGCTTGGAAAAGAGATTAATAAACTGTTTCCAACTGAAAACTCCAGAAATAACTCCCGCGTTTTTCACCAAGTAACGCCCAAAACATCCTAAAATCCGCTAAAATCATGATAAAATTTCCCTGATAATTCTGCCTTACAGCCATGACTTGAAGGTGGTAAAGGTATCTTTGAAACGTGATTTACCATATTTTTTGTCGTGAAACGTGAAGAGCTAGTAATCATTTTCGTGAAACGTGAAAATGAAATGCTATATTTTTCTAACGTGAAACGTGAAATTTAACATTTTATGTCCGCGATTCGTGATCCTCACCTCCTCATTACCATCCTTTAACTTGAACACCCTTCAGCACGTTTCATCCCTTCGGGAGGTTGAAAAATCGAAAGAAGGCTGTATTTAACGGGGGGCAAAAGGGAAGCTGTCCCCAGAAATTTTCAATGTTTAGTTTTTTTTATTGTAAAATTTATATCACATTCGATAATGGCGTGATCTCAGATTGTTACTCAGGGCAAGCCCCCGGCTCCCATTTTCTTCTCTCTGCAGCTCGCTCAACCTTAGCATCCACTGCCCCCCCCCCCCGGCAGAAAATTTCCTGTGTACGGCCTTTGGTTGAAAATGCCATTCCCAGGGTCATAACAAAACTATTCCAGAAGCTTTCAACCCCCTTTCATCCCTCCAAGTTATTTCTGAAGGATCTTTAAAAATGGTCTCTTCCAGAAAACCCCTCATACGAACGGTAAGGCCTATTTAACGATATGTCTACTGTTGTAAAATACAGGGAATTCGCCAATATCATTTCATTGCTGAGAGCAATAGATTTTACCAACGGTAGTTCTTTGTTCGCACCCAGCTTCACACAGATTCTTTCCTTTCAGAATGAAAGCGTTATTTTGAAGACAAATCCTCCTATTTCGCACAAGAGAAATCAACACATATCCTTGCAGATGCTCACACTTGGAGAGCATCCTATCACAGAGTTCAGAAAAAGGTAAGGCCTCCCTCCGGATGACAGGCTTTCATTTGTTAAACTGTCCTGGTCTCATCGAGTAAAAATAACGGGATTTTTCTAACACCTCGCGTTGTTTAAAGCAGTTACTGTTGCCAAAATACCACACATTTTTCTAAGGTTTCTTATAAAACTTACCAACCTTTCCTTATGTACTGGGTGAGTCAGAAAAAGTTTGTACCCGTTTGGTGGACTGTGGGATAAAAAGTATGTGGCCGATTTCAAAAATGAAATACTAAAGCCTAACTTAGATGAGAAAATGTCTTACGGTAAAATCACGCATCTTTAAGAACCGAAATTAGAAAAATGCCTACAAGGGGTTTGCATGAGAATCGAACATTCCGCGTTCCATTGGTCCAGAATTTATTTGGCATTAAGATCTAAATGCAATGAAATTATTAGTTTTAGAAATAGAATATTAGTTTCAATAGCACGTAAATCGTGGACCAGGCCGGAACGTGGAATTATCGTTCCCATACACGGCTTTTACAGGAATCTTCCTAATTTTTGGGTCTTAAAGATGAGTGATTTTACGAACAAAATTTTCTAATCTACGTTGGGCTTTGACTAATAGATTAAGGCGCCATTCACACTGCTCCGTTTTTGTTAGTATCCGTTTTTGCTGCATCGAAGCTACCCGTTCACACTGCTCCGTTTTTGTACAAAAACGGAGAAAACAATCTACGTTTTTGTGCGTTCGCACTGATCTGCCTGATAACAAAAACGCAGTGAAAAAACAGTCGTTTTTGTACGTTTACATTGCTCCGGTTTTATGAAGGTCATTGTTGGATATTGGAGCCTTTTCAAAAACTTCCGTTTAGATAGTGTTCTTTGCTAAACGATTTTGTTATTTCTGACGAAAAGATACTTAAAATTATCAGATCACTTAATTCTAATAAAGCCCATGGCTGCGATGAAATATTTGTGAGAATGATAAAATTGAGTGATGCTTCACTAGTTGTTCCGCTAAAGATAATATTTACAAACTGTTTGAGGTGTGGTCTTTTTCCCCAAATTTGGAAATGTGCTAATGTTGTACCAGTGCATAAAAAGAATGAGAAAAATTTGAAAGAAAACTACCGTCCAATTTCTCTTCTTCCAATTTTTGGGAAAATTCTTGAAAAGTTGATATATGATTCTCTGTATTCACACCTTGTCTCATGTGAGCTACTTAATCCAAATCAATCAGGTTTTCGTCCAGGCGACTCGACAATTAATCAACTAATCTCGATAACGCACACTATCTTCAAGGCATTCGACTGTAATCCTCCGCTTGATGTGCGTTCTGTTTATCTTGATATTTCCAAAGCCTTTGACAGAGTATGGCATGATGGTCTTCTGTATAAACTTGAACGATGTGGTGTTTCAGGACAACTCCTTTCTCTTATTCGAAGTTTTCTAAAGGATCGTCAACAGCGAACCGTTCTGAACGGGAAATCTTCTATTTGGGGAGATACCTCAGCTGGAGTACCACAGGGTTCTATTTTAGGACCGTTGTTTTTTCTTGTGTACATAAATGATCTAACTGAAAACTTGAAGTGTAATGTGAAACTCTTCGCTGATGATACGTCGTTATTTACGGTCGTCCAAAACCCCAATACAGCTGCCAATGATATGAACCATGACTTGGAGTTGATAAAGCAATGGGCTCATCAATGGCGAATGTCGTTTAATCCTGATCCACAGAAGCAAGCTGTTGAAATAGTTTTTTCGAGGAAAAGAAATAAAATTGACCACCCAGTGATACTTTTTAACGATACACCCGTGAAAAAAGTAGATGAGCATAAACACTTGGGGCTTTTTCTTGATTCAAAATTATCCTTTTCTGCTCATATTAAAGCAGCTATCGGTAAATCACGCAAAAGTATTGGTCTGCTGAAATATCTCTCTAAATATCTCCCCAGACATACGCTGAATGAATTATATAAGCTTTATGTTCGACCGCACCTGGACTATGGGGACGTTATTTACCATATCCCTGCTAAAGTGTGTGAATTTAGCGGGAACATAACCTTGCCAAATCTTATAGAGAAATTAGAGTCCGTTAGTATTCTGCTGCTCGAGGTGTAACAGGAACATGGAAGGGTACGTCAAGAGAGAAGCTGTATGCAGAGCTTGGCTGGGAATCGCTAAGCTCCCGTAGGTGGAGCAGACGTCTTATTTTATTTTATAAGTTCATAAATAATCTAGCCCCTAAATATACTACGGATCCAATACCACCACAGCGGCAGTCACGATACGCTCTTCGCAAGCAGGATGCCGTCGGGCGAATAAGGACAAGGACAGAAAGATTTCAATCCATCTTTTATCCTCACTGCCTATCTGAATGGAATAAGCTTGATGAAGAAATTAGACTTGCTCCTTCTATTGCTGCATTTAAGACTAAGCTGTTGTCCAAAATTCGCCCCCTGCCAAACTCTGTCTTTCGAATACATGATCCAACAGGACTATCATATCTTACCCAACTTAGGGTGGGTCTCAGTAAATTAAATTTTCACAAATTCAAACACAACTTCAGAGATACTATAAACCCAATGTGCCCTACCAACGATGGCATTGAGGACACGGAGCACTTTTTGTTGCTCTACCCTTCTTTTGACGTACCACGTAGAGATCTTCTCGCTGGAGTTTCCGCTTTATTACGACCACTTGAACATACCAATCCTTCAAACGAGTTTCTAATGTAGATTTTATTGTATGGTGATAAAGATTTTGCCGTAAATCTCAATAAAGATATACTTCTTTTAACGCTCCGATTTATTCATGAAACTGGTCGTTTTGATTAGAAATATTTAGATCTCAGTTATAAGCCATAAAGCCACCAAAGCCACCAAGTCCCCACCAAGTTAAGTAAACGGTTTTCTTTTTATCCCCGTGTAGTAGTTACGTGTTATCAGTAACGTGTAATTCTTGTGCTATCTTTGTCTTTAAGTCGTAACGTGTAGTGCTATGTTCGTGCTTCCTGTTATTTGTGCCATGCGGTAGACGTAGTTTTCGCTCCAAATGGTATTGTTGTAGTAGTAGGGTATAGTAGTTTGTAAGTAGTGTTACTAAGTAATATGTATTGTAAGTTTTTAGTTGGAATGTAGAAAAAAAAACTTCCGTTTTTGTGGATATCCACTTCTGACAGCGTTTTCGAAAACCTCCATTTTTGTGGCGTTTTTGTGCGGATCAGTGTGAACACTTTCACAAAAATGGAGGCTTTTTTCTCCGTTTTTGTACAAAACGGAGCAGTGTGAACGGGCCTAATATTTCAGTTTCGAAAATCGGCCGGCACTTTTTACTCCACAGCCAACCAAAAGCGCAAACTTTTTTCTTGCTCACCCGGTATGACATACAGTAGTGTCCAGCATATAAGAAACGCAAATATAAGAAACACAGACCCTTATTTAAAAAAACCCCACTTTAAAAGAAACTGATTCAGGTCTGAAAAAATGATTGCTTGTTATTTAGAAACCATTCATTAATTTTATGTGCAAGCAAAGCAAAAAGTACATTCCTACAGCCTTTCTTTGAAGTGAAAATTTACAAATACAAATCAAAACAGATGCCTTTTATCACAATCAAAGATTTCATGGGTAGTAGGTGATCAATAGCACATAGTTTTTGTAATAAGAAACTTTAATCTGATTTATATGTTTATCTCATTTTACATGAAACGCATTAGACCTAAAATTGAAAAAATCTTCCTTGTATGCGGGACACTACTGTAGCTGTGCAGCCGTGACCTTTTCTGATTTCCGAATAATGATACCATAACAACAATTCAATTATGTCTCTGCAGTAGCCCATACTCTAAAATTCACATACCTTGTAACCCTTTCAATGTCAAAAGAAGAGTGCAATTCCGTCGTTGCTTTTCCTCCATATGCCTCAAACAATCGAAGTATAATGGCGTCTTCAACATCTTCTGCCTACAATCAATAAACATTTGCACACATATGGGAATTTTGGAAAGCACTGCTTTCTGTCTCATTTTTCAACGAAAACTGCAAGCAAAGAATTCAGCCTCACACATAAACTTGCACTACTACGCATTCTCTTTAAAGGCCGACCTCCACCGCAGTGGTTTTGGTCGGCGACCTTCGCGCTTGCCTGTTGCGCATGCTCTCTATCAACCGAGCATGCGCACAAGGAGAGCGTGCTGGTCACCGACCGAAACTACTGGAACTTAAAATTTTCAGCAATTTTGCAACCAAAAGTTTCTTTCGTGTTTCTTATATTTTTGATACAGAAAGTGTAAAGTTCATTTAGTTTTGTTAACAGGGCTACCAAATTGCTTAGTAAGATCTCAAAACAATTAAAATAACATAATTCGCATTCAAAATAATGTTCAAACAGTTGCCATTACTTTACGGTGTCAAAACAACTTTGCGTGATTTTGGAAAATTAAAACTGCAAATTACAAAAGTTTCCCAGGGTGATAACTGCCAAATATACCGGCAAGGGATGTGCCAATTCGGGCAGAAAATAAATTTTAGGGTCTCATTTCTAATAATATCACAACTAGACATAAATTTTGGGGTTTCTGTAAGGAAAAACAACTCTTTAGGATATTGGCTTTGATAGACATACTTGGTAAAAATTTTGGATTGTTGTTACAATTTTAGGGTATTTATTTGAATGGCATGTAAATTTTGGGGTATCGTTTTCGCAAAAATTTATAAATTCTAAGGTGTGATTTCAGACGTTGAAATGGCACACCCCTGTCACCTGCCTATTGAAGTTCCCTCCCCCCCCCGGGAAAAGTTTCTTAGTTTTTTTAAATTAAGGTAGGGTTTTTCTTAATTTTCGAAAAAAAGTTGAGCCCATGCCGTTTCTTATAAAAAAATATACGTGTACAATATTTCGGACAGTTGTCACTGGAATAACATCATTTCGGATGAAAGCCAACGAGGCTCTCAAGCATAAGAATATAAATCCTGTACCTTTTTCACAGTATCAAGAATGACAGCTTGCGACGATACGCTGAAGAAAGACCTCGTCGATGGTCCTGGTCCTACAAAGAGACAAAAGAGAATGAACGAAGCTAGGGAGCAAAGTGGAGGTACGTAATCAGGTAATGATATATTTGTTGATGATTGTTTCTGATTCTGCTTCTGCTTCTGATTGCATACTACCTGATTGCAATACTACCTACCTGAAACAATCTGATTGCATACCACCTGACTGCAATACTACCTACCTGAAACTATCTGATTGCATACTACCTGATTGCAATACTACCTACCTGAAACTATCTGATTGCATACTACCTGATTGCAATACTACCTACCTGAAACTATCTGATTGCATACTACCTGATTGCAATACTACCTACCTGAAACTATCTGATTGCATACTACCTGACTGCAATACTACCTACCTGAAACTACCTGATTGCAATACTACCTACCTGAAACTATCTGATTGCATACTACCTGATTGCAATACTACCTACCTGAAACTATCTGATTGCATACTACCTGACTGCAATACTACCTACCTGAAACTACCTGACTGCAATACTACCTACCTGAAACTATCTGATTGCATACTACCTGATTGCAATACTACCTACCTGAAACTACCTGACTGCAATACTACCTACCTGAAACTGTCTGATTGCATACTACCTGACTGCAATACTACCTACCTGAAACTACCTGACTGCAATATTACCTACCTGAAACTATCTGATTGCATACTACCTGACTGCAATACTACCTACCTGAAACTACCTGACTGCAATACTACCTACCTGAAACTATCTGATTGCATACTACCTGATTGCAATACTACCTACCTGAAACTACCTGACTGCAATACTACCTACCTGAAACTATCTGATTGCATACTACCTGACTGCAATACTACCTACCTGAAACTACCTGACTGCAATACTACCTACCTGAAACTGTCTGATTGCATACTACCTGACTGCAATACTACCTACCTGAAACTACCTGACTGCAATATTACCTACCTGAAACTATCTGATTGCATACTACCTGACTGCAATACTACCTACCTGAAACTACCTGACTGCAATACTACCTACCTGAAACTATCTGATTGCATACTACCTGATTGCAATACTACCTACCTGAAACTACCTGACTGCAATACTACCTACCTGAAACTATCTGATTGCATACTACCTGACTGCAATACTACCTACCTGAAACTACCTGACTGCAATACTACCTACCTGAAACTATCTGATTGCATACTACCTGACTGCAATACTACCTACCTGAAACTACCTGACTGCAATACTACCTACCTGAAACTATCTGATTGCATACTACCTGATTGCAATACTACCTACCTGAAACTACCTGACTGCAATACTACCTACCTGAAACTATCTGATTGCATACTACCTGACTGCAATACTACCTACCTGAAACTACCTGACTGCAATACTACCTACCTGAAACTATCTGATTGCATACTACCTGACTGCAATACTACCTACCTGAAACTACCTGACTGCAATACTACCTACCTGAAACTATCTGATTGCATACTACCTGATTGCAATACTACCTACCTGAAACTACCTGATTGCAATACTACCTACCTGAAACTACCTGATTGCAATACTACCTACCTGAAACTATCTGATTGCATACTACCTGATTGCAATACTACCTACCTGAAACTATCTGATTGCATACTACCTGACTGCAATACTACCTACCTGAAACTACCTGACTGCAATACTACCTACCTGAAACTATCTGATTTCATACTACCTGACTGCAATACTACCTACCTGAAACTACCTGACTGCAATACTACCTACCTGAAACTATCTGATTGCATACTACCTGACTGCAATACTACCTACCTGAAACTACCTGACTGCAATACTACCTACCTGAAACTATCTGATTGCATACTACCTGACTGCAATACTACCTACCTGAAACTACCTGACTGCAATACTACCTACCTGAAACTATCTGATTGCATACTACCTGACTGCAATACTACCTACCTGAAACTATCTGATTGCATACTACCTGACTGCAATACTACCTACCTGAAACTACCTGACTGCAATACTACCTACCTGAAACTATCTGATTGCATACTACCTGACTGCAATACTACCTACCTGAAACTACCTGACTGCAATACTACCTACCTGAAACTATCTGATTGCATACTACCTGACTGCAATACTACCTACCTGAAACTACCTGACTGCAATACTACCTACCTGAAACTATCTGATTGCATACTACCTGATTGCAATACTACCTACCTGAAACTACCTGACTGCAATACTACCTACCTGAAACTATCTGATTGCATACTACCTGACTGCAATACTACCTACCTGAAACTACCTGACTGCAATACTACCTACCTGAAACTATCTGATTGCATACTACCTGACTGCAATACTACCTACCTGAAACTACCTGACTGCAATACTACCTACCTGAAACTATCTGATTGCATACTACCTGACTGCAATACTACCTGCCTGAAAGTTCTTCTGTATACTACCTGTCTTCAGAATGATTAAAACTAATTTTTCAAAGTCCTGACATCGTCTTTTCCAAGAAGGGGTAGTACACAAATGTATCAAAACCTTGAAAGAATTAGGGTTACTGTTAAGGTGGTTTTTTCTATCAACAATAAATTAAAGAATAAACCCTTGAATTAAAAACTGTTATTAAAGATGAAATAAAAACTGTTAAGGTTAATCCTGAAATAAATAAGAGCGGTTTCATTGTAATGATGAGGGTTGAGTTAGGTTTAGGGTTTGGTTTAGAGTCGGGAGGAGATTCAAGGTTTCACATATTGGCGTAATATCAAACGAATTGTCACTTTACTGACTGTCATTCGTGCGCTTGGATGGTCCACAGTAAGGGAAATAATTGATCTTGAATCTGCTAGGATTGTTTACAAATCCCTGAATGGTGATGCACCGTCCTACATGAGTGACATGTTTACTAAAGTCAACGTCTCTACAACACAGTCTCTCAGAAATTGGGATTATGACCTAAGACTCCCTTTTCTAAGAACGACCACAGGACAAAGATGCTTCTCTTACCAGGGTGCGAAACTTTGGAATGGTTTTTCTAAAAGACTAAAAAATACGTCAACTTTAAAAGATTTTATGAATGCCATAAAATGATCATCTGTACACAACGAATCAACGATACCTCCCTTTTCGTCTTTGTTTCTTCCCAGTCACACTCTGATGATAGCATTATCTTGAAAGGCCTCAGTGTGCTAAAAACATCTCTTTTTGATTATTTCTCGTTCGTTTTTCATCCGCCCTATAAGTATCTTTTTCCGTTTTTAAATGTATTTTTCTTTAAATTTCTTTTAACGACTGTAATCATGGGTCGCAGCAAACATACCCGTATCTTTATCGTGGTTTTATCTGCCTTTCTTGGCCTTCCTTTGCTTCCTTGGCTCTGCTCAATTCATTGATTCAAGTTTGTAATGGCCTAATTCAGTTTCTCTGCAAAAGCGAGGCTGCCCTCGTTGCGGTTTTAGGCCATTACAAACTAACAAACTAATGGATTGAGCTGAGCCAAGGAAGCAAAGGAAGGCCAAGAAAGGCAGAAGAAACCACGATAAAGACACGGGTATGTTTGCGTTTACATTTTTGACTATTACTTCGTTTCCTGCGACCCATGCGGTAATTATGTTATCGATTAGCTTTATTTTGTAACGTTATTTTAATTGAATATTTTTTTTATACTTAAGCATGGCCCCTATATATAAAATAGAAATAGTTCTAATAAAAAATCACGATTTTCTTCGTTCTTTGTTTTCTGAAAACCAACATGAACATAAACAAGACCTATTACAATTGGTCGTAAACTTCGCTCGTTCTTTTATATTTTTATTCGATCAATACAATTCAGTAAGTAGGTAAATCAATTCAGTTCTATAAGATAAATAGGTAAGAAAGTTCTCGTAATTGCGAGCGACAGCTGGGACGAATCGTAATAATAAGTTTAAACATAAAACCTTAAATTCTAAAGTAAAGCGGCGTGTGATAGGACATACTCTTTTACTAGTTATATAGAAAAAATGGGGCGAAAAGGAAGTACGGAAATCGTCGTACGATGAGCATTGATGTTCGAAAATTGGATATGTATCTTTTTATTTAAAGGCTGGTTTTCATAGTCGCATTTCATCGGATTTCATCGTAATTTGTCGCATTTCCATAATTGGGATTGTCAAATTACATGAAAATCGAGAATCGTAATTCATCGCAATTCATCCTACTTCATCGTAGAAAACAAATTTTTTGATTCGCTGGGATCAATTGCGGCAAATTGCGACGAATTAGGATGAGTTAGGATACCTGGTTTTCGTATGATTTGGTTGGTTTTCATATATCGGAATTAATCCTAATTGATCGTAGACCCAGAATTCCGATGAAATGCGATGAAATACGATGAAATGGGACACATGAAAACCAGCCTTAATGGCTCGAACAAAAATCAAGGTAGCTACATTTCTATAACTGTACGTTAGGAATTTTTGATGACCTTATCATTATCAGGACTACGGCGTTTTAAAGATTAATTGAAAGAATACACAAAAAGTTGTGAAAAAATTGAAATGATCGTAAATCCTCAATTAACAGAGAACGAACAATACAACCTTCAAGAAAACCGTAGGTTATGAACGCGTACATATGGCAGCAAGCAGAAATCTATCGCTTTTCTGGTTTACGATTTAAGAATTTGATGACTGATGACGTCAAAACCGTACACATGGCTGAAAAATTAAAAAAACTGCTATTCCCAAAAAAATCAAGATATCAAAATTCCAAAAACAGATTTACAACAAGGTACCCTGGAACTAAGTTCACACGATGCAAGCACATTTTCAAAGGCAAAATGTGTTGATAGCATAATTTGAGCTAGCGT